>JAECMU010181869.1:0-20959 GCA_016106625.1 Dracogyra subfuscus
TAAAGCCTTGTTACTTTTGCGATTCCGCGTACTTCCGGCTAATACTTTCTTAACAACTTTCATAGGCTAATTAATTATGTCGGTGTTCGGAGTTGTTTTAATTGATTGTATGCGGACGAGGTGTCGGCCAGTTTTGAGACCCACTCACCAAAGGTCGACTTGAGGATTAGCGTTCTAAAACCCATTCACACTCGATGGATTGTGTTGGTGCTCGATAAAGTATCACAGAACAAAGACAACATCATGCGTGGGTGGCAAATGGCTGGACTCTGTGATACCAGTAAATAAAACGATGCGTAACCGAGTGTGACATATTTATGCAAGTTTGTGTGATGTTTGTTTCGTTTTATCCACTTGAACTTTATATTTATAAACAGATTTTAACAAATAATTTGGTTTAAAAAAAAAAATTTAAAAAAAATTCACTAGACGTTTATTTTTATAAATGTGACATGAAATATTCGCGACAGGATATTATCACGACCTACTTCTAGACGTGTTTTTCGCAATAATATCCTGTTCGCGTTAATTTCCTGAATTACAGTATATGTCAGTGTAATCAATTTCCGCTATGCTGATTTTTTACTGCATGTATAACATTGGTGACCCCTTGTGATCACCTAGGAGCAGCCAGTCGAATGTCTTGACATTGTTAACACACATAGGTGTGTAAATAACTGTTATCAAAAATAACACATGGTGTTCTCACCAACGGGTGTGCAAGAAATACCAAATAACGTTGACTTGTTTGGTATTTCCCATGATCTACACATTAAAATGACTCATGACGGATCCTCGATACCTTAAATGCCTTCCCATGATCTACATCAGGGAAGAAATTAATCACTCCCCTCAACTGTTTTAATGCTGAGGTATGGCTTTTGATATTCTTCTTAGGTTCAAGCATGCTGTTCTGGGCACACATCTCAAATATTAACCAAAACTATGTAACAAGAAGGAACATTTTACAATGACAATGCCACCGGTAACATACAATGAGTTAGATGAAGTTTTTTTTACAGCCTTCACCGTTTTGTTTACCGATACCACTAAAGCACATTGATCTATTATGCATCGGCTATTGGATGTCAAACATTGATAATTTTGACAGTCTTAGAGAGAAAAAACACAACAAAAACAAAAAACAGCAACATTTTTCAATTAGTTTCTATGCACCATCCCAGACAGGACAGCACATACCACAGCCTTTGATATACCAATCGTGGTGCACTGGTTGGAAGGGTAAATAGCCCAATGAGCCCACATACAAGTATCACTGGGAGCTGAAGTCCATTATACCATACACAGTTAACAACAGAATGAAACCAACATGGTACCTTTTATGCCAAGGGATACAGAACCAATATTTCACAATGACAATGAATTCACTGGTAGGTATACCAAAGAAAATCCCTTATACCATATCAGTGTTCTCGCTGCTCCATTTAAGCGGGGGCGCCCTGCCCCGCTTTTAATTTTGCCACCCTCCTTTTACGTTCCCCGCCATCCTTTATTTTTGAGCGCCCCTCTTTATTTCCCAGCACCTATCTCCGCTATTTCCAAATGCACACTTCTGCACACTGGACATCAAAGGCACCAAGCCGCGTTGTGTACAAAAAAACAATTGACAAACATTTACGACAGTTATCGTAGCGTAATTTAACAGTATTTTTAACAGTCTCTATTTTGTCCCATATCTGTATCCATTTGTATGTTTGATAGACACAATAAAAGTTATATTTTATGTGAAAAATGAAAACATTTAATTGTTTTACTGATTCGGCAATCTCCGAATGAAAAACAAACAAACTTCACTTATTTGGCTCCAAATTTGTTACGTGATCAGAATGGTCAATCTGTCTTTTGTTTCCACTAACTATGGTCAAATATTTTGTCTCAGTTGCAGATATAATAGGTTGTAACTGATGATTTTTACTTTCTGTCATTCTGTTTATTCAGTTCTTTGTAAAATATTGTAAACTTTTCATTTTGGGGGATATGAAAGTTTATAAAAACAACGGAAGTGGTAGTGTTTATCATTAAAATCATTCATCTTGAGTGATAATATTTTATCACCATGATCGATTAATTTGATAAAGATGGAAATAACAAAAATGTATCACTTTACAAATATTGTTACTGTTTTTCATATATCTTGAAATCTTTATTAAAAATAATAATATTAAAACTTTGATCGGTCCAGCAAAACCAGAACTGCCTGTGAATGTCAGACCGATAATATCTTTGGTTTAATTAAAAGACGAGTCTGCTTGTGCTTCGTATTTATAAACCATTTTTGCACTTTTTTTGTAGGCAAAACAAGGAGTAAGTCTTTTTACAAAGTCTACCAACACACAACAATATGATAACCAAACTACCCCCAGCCACCTTTTTTGTATTTTTGTTTGAAGGGTGTGGTGACGAGCGGCCGTCCTCCTTTAATTTTCACCCAGCGAGAACACTGCACATACAGTAAAACAACAGAATGAAACCAACATGATACCTTTTTATGCCATGTGATGTACTCATCGCGAAGAATGGCTCTCAAGAAACTCGGCAATTTGTACTGTGGCTGGACGAAACAGCGGGCGGCTGCCACCATGGATGCAGTCAGGGGTCCCGTGACTCCCGTCGTTGTGAGAAATTCAGCAATGTTCGGAGTCAAGCGGAATGGCACGGGACGATTCGCATCAAGCTCACCTTTAAACAAAAAGCATGGTTAAAACACCTGCAGTAAAATGCACCTTTCCACAGACAGAACAACACATACCATACTATTGCTAGTATTCCGCTCTGGATTTGCTCATAATTCTTTAGCACCATAGGCAGGATGTAGCCCAGTGGTGAAGTGTTCGGTTGATGCACAGTCAGTCTAGGATCGATCCCTGTCGGTGAACCCATTGGGTTATTTCTCATTCCAGCCAGTGCTCCACAACTTGTGTAACATAGGCCGTGGTATGTACTATCCTGTCTGTGGGATAGTGCATATAAAAGATACCTTAGTGTTAATCAAAAAGCTTAGCTCACGAAGTGGCGACAGCGGGTTTCCTCTCTCAATATCTGTGTGGTCCTTAACCATATGTCTGACGCCATATAACCGTAAATAAAATGTGTCGAGTGTGTCGATAAATAAAATATTTCCTTCCTTCCAAATATCACAATTTCCATTAACATTTCTTTCCTTTCTAAATGTACAGTGAATTAATGGTTGTTTGACACCCAATACGCGATGCTTTTCATTTGAGCTGGAACATCATTAAACATCCATTCATTTTAATTTTTACAACATACCAATTTTCAAGTAAAAAAACCCATAACAACACACCTGTTTGATCGTCAATGTCAAATTTAAAGTAGGAAATGTTCAGGTATCCACAATCCTGGTGTAGATACATCATGTCTGGGTTCATCCGGGTCAAGTGCAGGACGAACTCAGCAAAACCCATCAACGCCAGCTGAATGGTCAGCTAAAAACACAAAAGAAATAAAACTCATTAACATTATCTTATAAATACCATCCAACATCTAAACATTTAATATGTACTAAATGTCTTCCCATACTCTGCATGTATGTGTGTTTTAAAAGCACTGCAAAAAATCATTTTTCATTCAACACTGTTAGTCTGGCTCACGAGTACTGACAATAAAGAAGCATTCTGAGAGTACTGCTAAAGCCATATATATCCTCTACTGAATCTAAGATTTTTTATTTTTTTTTAATCTCCTATCTTCCGTCAAAAATGGTGAAATTGCCATGAATGTCAAACTTGATCTGTAACAGTACATGATAAAGCTATAAACAAAATTTCAGCTCAAAGTCTCGAGGCTTTCTAAAAAGACAAATTCTGGAAAACAAATTTTCATATCTGCTAAGTTTATGGGACATAACTCTGTCATAAATGGTTAAATCGCCACAAAAGTCAAACTTGATCTGTAACAATACATTACAAAGCTATATACAAAACCTCAATATCTCAAAGCATTCTAAAAAACCCATCTGAAAACCTATATGTGGGACAGACACACACACACACACACACACACACACACACACACACACACAGACAGATGGATAAAAGGACAGAGATGAAACCTATTGTCCCCTCCAGTGGGACCGGTAGGGGACTAATAATGACTATTTAGCCACAACTTAGCAAGAAAAGAAAGAAACACCACTGGTGATCAATAGTTGCGTTGAAAAAACCACTCACGGTTTTCCTGAATGTCCAGTAATCTGTGGCATTAAGAAACGTGTTGAGTGCCCACTCCTTGAGCAGGCCGCGGGGCACCATGTTGGCCTGAACCTCCTTCAAGATGTCCCGCAGGACCTGGTGACTGGCCTGTGAGCCGCGCGCCTGGACCGTGACCAGTCTCTCGTAATACCGAGCTATTGGAGCGTCATGCTCCAAACCACGCTTGCTGCATCGCTACAATTATAGTAATACATTTTATCATCCATTAAAGGCTGGCATATAATTTGCAATATCTTCTGTCATATTCTCCTAGGAGATATCACTTCATTTGTTAAGTCACTATGTGTTTCAGTGAAAAACCTATCATTAGTGATGTCACACCACTGTCGTTCTGCTAGTTAACTAGTCTACCGCTGCCAAATATAGTGACATTCAACATTACATTACTGACATTGTTTACAATTATCGCAAATGAAAATAATTATAATGGATAATAAAAAGAATACCCCCTCATGTCTTGTGATATTAAAATTGATCAGCACTCGTTGATAAAAGTATACACTCGGGGAGTATCCTCTATATATTACTGGGACATAATATTATGGTACAGAAAATACTAAATTGGAAAACATTAATCATTCTCCAATAAGCTATGTCAAATCCATATTAAGAATCTAGGTAGGGATGCATGTTTGAAGTCTGCTGAAACACTGGACGATTACTGTTAATTAATGGTCATATACATCATTAGAATAACAGATTTGCCTGTTATATGCCTTGTATGTGACTGGAACTACAGGGAGCATACACTAGAAGAATTTAGGCCATCCCATTGGCTTTTGAGATGTTCGGACCAAGCCACTAACTGTAAGGGGGGGGTGGGGGGAGAAGAGTGCATTTGTTTGAGGACAGGTAATACTGAAAACAAAAACATCTTAAATGTTTAGAATGCTGAAAACTCTATACCATTCTCCAATTGAGAATTTTTCAATATTTCAAGATCTAATTCAGTTCACTTTTTTACCAAAACAATTATTACCTCCCCCCCCCCTTAAAAACTGGATAAAAAGGTCAAAATACATCACTGTATAGTACCATAATAACAGACATGTCTGTGGGAGATACAAATATGTAGCTGTTGAATATACAGCCTTTGTTAATTAATATCCCACATTAAATATTCGAGACACCTGTAATTATCAACAATGCTGCATGTATTCGAATGTATGCAAAAAACTAATGGAAATGTTTTTTTAAATCTGAATCAATGGAAATAAACTTGTTTAGGTTTTTTTAACTTTAATGATCCTCTGTTATTATAAAATAATTATTCAACCCTATTTAGAGTGCATATTATTTCAATATTGATCCACCTGAGTCAAATGTTCATGAACTGATCTCATTTCAACTTTTACAGCCAACTGAAAAAATGATAAATTATTGGTACAGTACTAATTATATTACATACTGATACAATACATGAGATAATTATAGTTTAGTTATTTACAGACAGTAACTCTGTCCAGAATTGCAAGAGAACTCATTGAAAAAGATCAATTCACCTGTTTGTATATTTCCAGTAGTGAGATGGAGGCGGGGTTGTCTTCCACCAGTCTCATCTGTGGCGAGACGGCAACCACACGGGGAACTGTGAAGTACAACAGTCGACGACAGGTTTCCTACAATACAAAATAAAACAATCTTAATTTAGTACCAACAAAATTAGTATATACTCTTTAAAACACATTGGGGAACCTGAAATACTAATGTTAATATCAACTATTAGATCGAACATACATTTTGACCATAGACATCCTAGTAATGAACATTCAGGTCTGTTTATCAACACACTGAAACACATTCCATAGTTTGCACGTACATCACGCAGTTGCCCCAAATACGTGTGTGGGGTGTCATTCTCGATTTTGACAATTTCCAGGAAGATCTATTAATCACTGTGGAACATTATTTCTGTCAATCTTTTTCATTCTGTTGATTATACAGTTAATATTGTTTTGTTTTTAGTCATTTTTATTGTTTGAATTTGCTATTTACTGATAAAAAAAAAATTCAAATTTCAAATTTCACTTCTGACCCCAATGGTCTTTCAAGATTTTTGATGGTCATAAAACCAATTAATTCACTATTATCATATGACCATTCCCAACAGCAAATATACCGTACAATTTTGGCAATTGTAAATTCTTATTAGAGTTCTTCTACTTTTTTTGAAGAGTATATTTACACAGGGTTCACCCTGTACAGTGCAAAATTAGCCAATTCCTAAGTTTTATACAAAGTGGCTACAACAGTCTTTGACTAATACAATATTTCTTAAAATAACCACATTTTAATAATTTTAAATGGAATACTCTACATATCTGAAAATTAACTATAGTAAAAAAAAAATATCCATGGTGAGCCCTGTTTACATGATGAAATATAATACAATTGCAAAAACTGAAATATCCACGAATAAAACAAATCATATATAGTCATACTGAATCTTATTTTCACTTTATTTATTAAACTGGTTTAAGGGGTGGGACGTAGCCCTCGCTCGATGCACAGTTGGGTCTGGGATCGATTCCAGTCTGTGGGTCCATTGGGCTATTTCTCATTCCAGCCAGTGCACAACTGGTATATCAAAGGTTGTGGTATGTACTACCCTGTCTGTTGGATGGTGCATATAAAAAAAACCTTGCTGCTAATTGAAAAGAGTAGCCCATGAAACTGGCAGCGGTTGGTCTGGGATCAATTCCAGTCTGTGAGTCCATTTGGACTATTTCTCATTCCAACCAGTGCCCCACAACTGGTATATTAAAGGCCGTGGTATGCACTACCCTGTCTGTGGGATGGTTCATATAAAAAAATCCCTTGCTGTTAATCAAAAAAGAGTAGCCCATGAAACTGTTCGACATCGGGTTTCCTCTCTCAATATCTGTATGGTCCTTAACCTTATAACCATATGTCTGACGCCATATAACCATAAATAAAATGTGTTGAGTGTGTCATTGAATAAAACATTTCTTTTTCTTTTAACCTTTAGACTACTGGATTAATTTTTAACAAAAACCACGTTGAGTGGGTACAAATTTATAATTTTTACTCACATATATTCACTTAAATATTTTATAAATACATGAAATAAAGTTCATATATATATCGGTAAGTATTATTTTCGTGGATTCTGTTTAATTTTTTATTATTTTTAGATCAGCTAATGGCGATTAAAATTAGGCAAAAAGTTGCGTTTACCTACGGGGATTTGTGGCCAGCTGTCCAGTATTTATGTCCATTATTCCCAATAACAGTTGGTTTTCAACCAGAATTGTTTTTAAACCTGAACTACGATTCATATTGCAATATTTGGCGATTTTAGTTGTTGGAAAAAGAATAACATTTATTATCAAATTAACTGTAACAATCAGCTATCGATCCATGAAAATTACCATGACATGCCGCCATTGCTGTCAAGCTAAAATACTTGCCGAAAACCACTTTTTGAACTCAAAATTTCAACAAAACAAAAAAATCCACCATTTTGACTGGAAATCTTTTTTCTTTAATTATATTTCCATTTCCGGTAATGCCCTGTGAAAAACAGCGGGAAATATAATTGGAAAATGCACTGTATACAGTGTACAGTATGACAACTGGCATGACGTCGAGCGAGATATCTCGCCTGCAGTACTCAGAAGATTAACTGGTTAATAAAAAAAAAGTAAAAGGACACAATCATATCACATAACAATAAATATGAATTTAATTAAGTTGAAAATAAAAAACTATTTTAGCATTATCCAGTAAAATTAGTCACTGTATTTCATTTTTAAAGAAGCTGTATATTCTTCCTTGTTACCTTTTGTTTTGCGAGGAAATGGTTCAACATTCTTAACAACTGTAAGACCCTCTCTTCCCGTCTGGATTCTGTTAAACAGGCATCATTGACCACCAGGTAAGGGTAAATCTGTTACATGGAAAACAGAAATAAATCAGAATAACATTCAATGGCAAATATTTCAATGATTTTTTCATAAAATTCATATTCAGGTGTAAAAAAAGTATTACATTCAAGATTGTCAAAGTGTGTAAGGAAATGAGACATTTATCAAACTACAGTTAATATCAAAAAGTTTAAAAAGAAATACATTTTTAGCTTCATATAATTAAGAATAAAATATTACATTCATGGGACTAATTCACTAAATTCTCACAACTTTGCGATCTCAAAGTGTAACGCAAATGACTTGCAGGGATAGTGTGATATTAAGAGAGTTTTGTGAACTATGCACTAAGACCGTTAATAGTATGCAATATCTGCATTAGCTACTGATTACAAACAAATGTTCAGATCTCATTAACAATTCATTGTTCCAGGAGTTGTTAAAATAGCTGTCGGAATAAGCAATCAGGTATAAGTACATTTATATCGGTGGTATCCTTAGAAGTGTAGAGTTTGGTAATTCATTTGAATCTGTTGTATTTTATAAGATAATGAAATAATGTAAAAACTATTGACATGACTTACCTTTCCATTGTGTCCTCGGATATACAACCTTCTGGCTGCTGTGTTGTGTTTTTGTACAATCTCCACACGTGGCATAAACCGAGCGATTCGCACATAGTAGTGACTGTGCTGCAATACGCAAAAACTGGCATGTAGTTATAAGTGATGTGTCTTTTTTATTTAAATAACACAAGTTAACTCAATTTTTTACAAAGATGACAATATAAACTCTTATATTTTCCAGAAATTCAGAAAATAACATTGTTTGTTTGTTTGTTTGTTTAACGACGCACTCAACACATTTGAAATACGGTTATATCGGCGTCGTACATATGGTTATGTCGAGAAAATACCCCAGTGGTTAGCTGACGGGGATCGATCCTAGACCGACCGCGCATCAGGCGGGCACTGTACCACTGGGCTATGCTGCCAGCTCAGAAAATAACAAAACATACTGAACACTATGACATAACATAAATCATAAATAAATTAAAAAATATAAATGCTGCCTACATTTTTATTTAGCAAATGTTACTAAATATCTCTTAGAAATCGTCTTGCTATGAACTGTAATGTTCTAACACTCCTGATCAAACCTCATAAATTGTGTAACACTTAGCGAGTGACAAATGAAAATTTGATACTGGTCCAAAGTTTATTATTCTATTTATTACTTCAGCTAATCCCCCACTCCCCTACAAACCATTTATTTTTAATATCCATATATGGTTTTAGAAAAAATTAAACCATTTTACATACTATTTTGAGTATTGTTACACCGATATATTTTATTCACATTATATTCTGTTAAAAAAATAATCAATTTAATTACATTACATTTTATTATTAATTAACAATAAAAAATAAATAGAAATATAGCCAACTTTATAAAATATGACAGGTCATTTTTTATGTTTGCTGAATTATGATGACATCATATTTAATATTGACAATATCATTGATTTGTAAGTGCCAAACTGTTACTATATTGTGAATTACACTGAGAAAATATAAGAAATATTTTTGTAAATATGAATGACCACTGGGGTAATAAAACAAATAAAATAATTTACCTTTGGCAACAGGAACTCCCCGGGTAATTCTACTTCAGCTGTGTTGAGAGAAAAGTTGCTAAGGAAACGACATTTCTCTTCTATCAGGAATGACCTAAGAGAAAACATGATATCAATACAATGTATTAATTATATTTATGCATCATGACTGCAGTTCAGATATATTAAGAAACACCGCTCAAAACTTGCGAAAAAATATGGTAGCCCAAAAAATAATAATGGATGTTGGCAAATTATGGCAAACGAACCACAAGCCAGATTTTAATGTGGAATAAAATATATGCAATACAAATATTAAAAGTGGTTCATATGTTATAGCTCTAAAGAAGATTGCACAAATAATAATATTTGACCGACTAACACCAGTATTTTTTAATATTTAAGTTGCCCAAACGGAACATTAGTCGCATTTGGCGACCTAACCACAGGCCGTTTGAAGAAACAGATGACAAAACAACAAATAACAATAATCCAAACCCGAGAGATGTCGTAACAAGAGATGAGCGTTTATACTCGGATATGAAAATGACATTGCCTCCCCCAGAAATAAAATCGGTTAGGTGTAGTATTAGGGTTAAGAAAATCATACAGTAATAATAAAGAATCATTAATTTTGTCAAAACGTTAACTTAAAATGTTGAAAATCTGCAATATAATTTGGGTATGGCCCAATACCCATTTTACCCTCTATCAGAAACCCTGCTCTTTAGTATTTTCAAATACTTTCAAGGTGGAATCACATTTCTTGTTGGCTTTGAATGCAATAAGACCAATATTTAGTGTTAAGAAAACAAAAACACACACCAAAAAATCCCTTAACAATTATTAAATTATTATGCATACTTGGGCAGAAGTTTGGTTTTAGCCTCTAGGATTTTAATCCATTTCTTCAGCTTGTTGATGAGATTATGCAGCTTCGTGGAGCCCGGGACACTGAAAACCACACAATAATTACAAGTTGGACAAAAATATAAATCAGCAAGTATAACATTAAAACATTTTCAAACACATTTTAAAATATTGTAAATCATAAAATCAATGCGATAATGGTATTAATACGAAAAATGTGTTTCAATGTATCGGCAATGAATTTTAGCATCTAAAATTAATAAATCAATCAAATATTCATTATTAAACAAAAGGTTTACCACAAATGGCTTACCAAATATTTTTTTATTTTTTTATCTGAAAGGTATATATAATTAAACTTTAGTACATTTTTAAGTCTAACATATGGTTATTTCGACACTTAGTTGAGTTTTCATCTTAAGATGAAATTTTTGCATCTGAAGGAAATATTTAAAAAACAACTAGCACATGTTAAAATACAGGCATTTTATGTTCAAAATATAGTTTTTACCTGAATAACTTTTAACAACACCCTAGCACAAAAATACATTTTGGCTATTTGGTTGTCAGAAAAGATTTTTCACCTGAAGTCGAAATCTGTAGTGAACTGACTCTTCATCTTCTGAAAGATGGGATCCTGGGCGGTGGCCTGAGCACGACGCGCTAGAGACTCCGACGCAGCACTAGAGAATGTTGATGACACGCTCGACACATTTTCTATCCCGACACCAAACGTACTGACGAGCTTCTTAACGAAGTTCAGAGTGTGTGGAGTGATGGTTGCCTCGGCCACTGAAAAACAGTCAACAAGTAATAAGTCTAGACAGTTACTGTAACAAATAGTAGCAGGGAAAAAGAAAAGAAAAAAAAACTAGATACAGTGAAACCCCCCTCTAAACTGGACACCCTTGGGACCAATAAAAATGTCCGCTATATAGAGAGATATGGTTTAGAGAGGTCAAGTTCTGGACTAATTTTATAAAAGGAACTCTGTAAAACGTCCACTTTTGAAGGTTTCACTGTAGTACATACCATGACTTTTATTAGTATTTATTTATCAGTTGTGGAGCACTGGCTTGAATGAAAAATAGCCCAATGGGCTTTCTTATAGCTACTTAAAACATAATGTACCGGAGCCCTGCTATCCAGATATTTCTTTTCCATGAAGCAGCATTGTGGCTTTTATTATACACTATTTTTCCAACCCGGATATCACATACCAAATCATTTGTCATTCCAAACATAGGACACTGATTGGAACAGTACAGAGACTGACCCCAACCTATTGCATCACACGACAATTCTCCAGCACTTACTTTAATCCAGGGCCCCGTTCAAGGTAGTTATGCACTTAAAGAGATATTCCTGAGTTTGCTGCACTTTTTAAGATGTTATCAACTATCAGATTTTTTAATGATTGTAATTACATATCAAATATATTTTTCTGCATAAAATATTAGTGGTTGTGTATTAAACATGTTTCTGATCATTGCAATATTTGTACTATATTAAATTTTATCTTATTTCCTAAAATATTGTTTTTTCGAACGTACAAATATTATTTGAAGATAAAATCCAGTTTGGGCTTCTTACAAATATTAAGACGACCAGAAACACATTAAATATAAACACTAATATTCTAAAAAAGAAAATATTTTTAATATGCAAGTTTAATCGCAGAAATATTTTATTAGTCGGAAACATCTTACAATGACGGAAACTCAGGAATGTCCCTTTAATGTTATCATAGTGCTATTATAGCTTCGTGGAACAGAGCCCTGATCCATAATAAAATCCGAAGACAGATCTTACCGGAGCCGCGGTTCTCAAACGCCACAGCATAGCACTTGGCCAGACCCTGTCTGAGTTGACGCAGAACCTCCTCATACCAGTTCTCACGGAACCACACCATCTTCAAAGAAAAACATCAAAGACTCTTTATTCAAAACCAACAATGGGTTGCTATACCCAGGTTAAAATAACAAACTCCTGCGAGTTTACAGTTTAAAGAAACGCATCAGGAATACAAAAGATACATTTCAAGAAACAAAATGTTCTTTGCACACACAACAATATTAGATATTAACATCCTGCTTAAGTGACCAGTAACAAAAAGTAATTTGTTTGCACTGTGAATTCTCAACAAAGATTTTTGATCGTTCAAACACTGCAATTGCCCAATCTATACATGTGGATCTAACAGCAGCCTGTTGGAGCTCATGTCCGTTGACCTTTCATTCAGTATACAATTCAGAGTTTATTACTGCACTCCCCCCACCGTTTTTTAATGTTGAAACAGACCAACAAGTTTGCCTATTGCATAAACAGTCTCACCTGAAATGTTTCGAATTTGTATGCTCCCGAATAATGCTATAAATAGCGAAGTGTAATTGGTTATTTAAATTGTTATTTATAGATCTATGAAATGTCACCTGGACATGTGAGTCCACGTAATGCTGTTAGATCTACTGGTAGACCCAGTAGAGCTAATTTTAATCAGAATGGCAATACAACACATTTTTGCTGCAGACTATATTCAAATGTTTTTCACGGCATGGTTTTTCCAATAGAAATTTCCTTAATTGAGAGGGTTGTAGTTTCATGCTGATTGTCAGTGTTTTCCCAATTCAGAAATAATTAACTAGACCTCTCATTTTACTGCATCCCTCCCCCCCAATCTAATGCACTGGGCTCACACATTTAGTCTACACAGAATAGTATAAGAACCAGACCTGGTCTACAATTCCCTCCAACGACGAAAGGATGGTTGGGTGTAGATCTCGCTGCATGTGCATGATTCGACTGCACCTCCACATGGGCGCCGGTGCCTTAATAGGGCCTGCGTCGCTCTGACTTGTTCCAGTCTTCGCTGGCTGGCCGGACGCTGTCGCCGGAGTGGTGGTTGTTGAATCTGAAAAGAAGGATATAATCATTTTAACCTTTAGACTACTGGGTAACAAAAAAGTTAAGCTGTCTTAGCACTACAATATTGTAAAGTCATCATAGACTATGACCGCCACAATATTGACCGAGTGGTGGTGGTTGTTGACTGGGTCTATATTTTTTTTAAGCTGTTTTAGCAGTATGAGACTGTAAAGTCATCATAGACTATGACTGCCACAATATCGACTGAGTGGTGGTGGTTGTTGAATCTGAAAACTAATTGAAATAATTTTGACCTTTAACCTTTAGACTACTGGATTAATTTCTGACAAAAACCATGTTGAGTGGGTACAGGTTTACAATTTTTACTCACATATATTTACTTGAATGTTTTATAAATACATAAAATAAAGTTTGTATTTGAATCGGTAAGTATTATTTTCAAGGGTTTTTATACTTTTTATGATATTTCATCAGTTAATGTTAATTAAAATTAGATCAAAAAAGAAAACGTTGTGTTTACTTCTGGGGATTTGTGGCCATCTGTCCATTATTCCTAATAACAGTGGCTTTCTGACTAGAATAGTTTAAAAAAACAGAACTACGATTCATATCCCAATATGTGGTGATTTTTGTAGTTGGTAAAACTATCAAATTTATTATCAAAATAGCTGTCATAATCAGCTATTGATTCCTGAAAATTTCAGCAATGGCCACCATTGTTGTCAAGTAAAAATACTTGCCAAAAACCACTTTTCAACTGAAAATTCAAAAGTATTTTTCACTGAAAATTAAATATCTAAAGACACAGGAAGCAATTGTCTTCAGTTTCCTGTTAATAAATAAATGTTTTTTTGGGTGAGTGCTGTGTACAAAATGGCGGAAAATATGAATTCAGGAATGCACTGAATACAGTGTACAGGATGTTGACTGGTGTGATGTTGGGCAAGATATCTCGCTTGCAGTACTCAGAAGGTTAACAAGTGAAATCATGTTAACCTTTAAACTGCTGGACCCAAATTTTTCAAGCTGTCTTAATCTACAATATAGTAAAATCATCACGGGCAGTGTCCACAATATACAGTATACTTACGGTACTTTACATTACAAGTCAAAACATAACAACTGTTGTGAGTGTCCATCAACAAAGCAATTAAAAGAATTTAGAAATTTAGAAAACATTAAGAGTTACAAACATTTTATCAGGTGAGCTGCTTAAATTACCTAGAACAAAGCGATTAAAAGAAATTAGAAATTTAGAAAAATTAAATGTTACACATTTTATAGGAGAGAAAGAAATGTTTTATTTAATGATGCATTCAACACATTTTGTTTACGGTTATATGGTGTCAGACATATGGTTAAGGATCACACAGATATTGAGAGGAAACCCACTGTCGCC
This sequence comes from Dracogyra subfuscus, assembly GCA_016106625.1. Lineage (NCBI taxonomy): Eukaryota > Metazoa > Mollusca > Gastropoda > Neomphalida > Peltospiridae > Dracogyra > Dracogyra subfuscus. The sequence goes on from JAECMU010181869.1 coordinate 14,911, forward strand.
ACTTCATGGGCTACTCTTTCCGATTGGCAGCAAGGGATCTTTTATTTGTGCTTCCCACAGACAGGATATCACAAACCATGACCTTTGTTGAACCAGTTATGGATCACTGGTCGGTGCAAGTAGTTTACACCTACCCATTGAGCCTTGCGGAGAACTCACTCAGGGTTTGGAGTCTGTATCTGGATTAAAAATCCCATGCCTTGACTGGGATCTGAACCCAGTACCTACCAGCCTGTAGACTGATGGCCTAACCACGACGCCAAAGAGGCCGGTCACACACATTTTATAGGTTAAGCTGCTTTAATTACCTGTAACCGGTGTTGTTGTTGTTATTTCTGGAGTGGCTGGTGCCGAGGTTACTGCTGGGGTGGTCGTTGGTGTTGTTGTAGTTGTAGATGCTGCAAGACCACGACTTCCACATGTTGTCAGATCACCACTACTTTTGTCTGCAAAAACCCCCATAAAATAACACCAACATAAAATTAGGCGAAATGTTTTTTAAGATTTGAACAAACTCCATACAATATGCAACAGAGACATAATTTGGGGTAATCTCAACAGCACAGAGTATCTCGAAGTTGAGAAAGAGTTGTATGACATAATTATCGGTAATCTCAATAGCACTGAGCATCTTAAACATCCATTCAATCAATCTTGAAGTTGAGAAATAGTTGTACAACATAATTTTCTGTAATCTTGACAGCCCAGGATATCTTGAGATTGACAATAGGACATTTTAAAATTGAGAAATAGCTGTACGACATAATTTTCACAACCAACTATTATCTTCATTTTGAGCTACCAATATGATAAAGCTATATACAAAATTTCAGCTCAGTATTTTGAGGCATTGCAAAAAAAAAGAAAAAGAAAAAAAAGGTCACGGAAATTATGTCGCACAGAGAGACAAAAAGACAAATAGAAGGACGTAACCTATAGTCCCTTCCATTTAGACCGGTAGTGGACTAAGATAATGATGTTTCACTATATCACTATTAAAGACACTCAGAAACAGAGTGGTACATCTCTCGTGCTGTTCTATCATCAAAATAATCGAGTTTTGACTTTATCACTATTAAAAATAAAATATAGAGTTGTACATCTTTTGCGCTGTTCTAGCATCAAAATAATCTAGTTTTTGACTATATCACTATTAAAGACAGCAATAGAGTCGTACATCTCTTGTGTTGTTTTATCATTAAAATAATCGAGTTTTTACTATATCATTATTAAAGATAAAAATAGTCGTACATCTCTCACGCTGTTCTATCTTCAGTGTGAGATAGAGCGTCCTGATGGGGAAGTACACGGCCTGCGGGTACATGCGACCGACCTGACTGAGCAGGTTCATGATGAGTCGACCTTCACTGCGGACCAGGCACGTCAGCAGTTGAGGGATCCTATAAAATACAAATACATTTAAATGACGACAGCTTGATATAATTAACAATAGAGCAAATAAAATTATTAATAACATCTACTGGACAACTGTCTAAATATGTTTTATTACTATTATTCAGAAGAATGCATCTGAATTAGTCACGGAAAAGGAAAGTTAAAAGTTTGTTTTGTTTCATGACACCACTAAATTTGTAAAATACACTTTGATTTCTTAATCCTCAGCTAATGAACGTCATACATTTGGTAATTTTTACATATAATCTTTGAGAAAAGTCTTTAAATTTTTTAGATATACAGTCAGACCTCGTTACAACGCCATTTACACTATCCGACCATAATTTATCAGGAACCAATCGACATGAGTGTTAATATCTTCGTTACACCGGAATTGAAGACTTCCGACACCGACCAAGAAAACTAAGAACAAAAGTGCAACCATTGCCTGAAATCACTTCTTTATAACGACACAATAAACTGAAAGATGCCACAACGGATTAAACCTATAACAACTGTTCACCAACAAAGTAAGAAGTACACACCAGACACACACAACATCGTTGATACCACTGTGAGCCGACAAGTATCACATGATTTCCAAGTCTGCAGCTGTCTGCTAAACCGGAGTCAGGTGTTGTTTTTGCTAATTACCGTTTTGTTATTCTATTAAAGAATTAACCTCAAGTGTGTATTGTATTTTGTTTAATCCTGCATTATGTGTAAAGATCCTACATGTTTGTCACCAATTTCGATGTGCATTTAATCATGACAGAACCGCATGCTAATAAGTAAATTACTATTTACCGTGAATTGCTGTATTGACAGTGAACGAATCTTGTATTGATTAACATTTTAGTTGTGCTCTTTTGAAAACGTATATTTTTATGCAATACATTCTTTCATTTCAACATCATTCTTTGTTATATGTATAGTATTATATTAGTATTTATTATGTACGACATGACAATGTAATACTGAAAAGGGAGATAACTCATGACTAATTCGTTACTACGGCAAATTCGATATAACGACAAAGTGACCCCGGGACAAACATGGTCGTTGTAACGAGGTCTGACTGTACTCAGGGTTCGATCCTTCTACCCAAGGCACCTCAGATGAGTGTTAAGCAACTAACATAGATACAGCCCAACATAGTCTAGAAGGAAGGAAATTTTTATTTAACGATGCACTCAACACATTTTATTTACGGTTATAATGTGTTGGACATTGGTTAAGGACCACACAGATATCAAGGGAGGAAACCCGCTGATGCCACATCATAGGCTACTCTTTTTGATTAGCTGTAAGGGATCTTTTATATGCACCATCCCAAAGACAGGGTAACACATACCACAGCCTTTGATGTACCAGTCGTGATACACTGACTGAAGCGTGAAACAGGTTAATGGGCCCCCGACAGGGATCACACATTAGTCAAAGAAAATTGTTTAAAAATGGAGATAACCAATAACACTGAGCTACATCTTGATGACAATTTAGTCTCCGTTTTTCACTCACCATGGCAACCACTGAATTGGCGGCACCCCAACACAATACTTGTCCACGGCGCTGGCCAGAGTGAGTTTCTCGTCGTCATACGTCAACAACCACAGAACTTTGGCCAAGTATTTCCGTGACTTGCCTTCGTTCTGGTGGCGGCAGGCATGAAGGTAACAAGTGATGGCATATTCACCTTGTTGAATTTGTCTGAAGTAAATAAAAGAAAATATTAACAGAAATCTTGTGCAAGAGGCAAAATAATAGCATTCTGAGTTTTGGCAAGCATTTTGCAGCAAAAATAAAAGCACTGTTGTAGTACATAAAATGAGAATGGAATTTTAAAATTAATTAAGTATCCTTTATTGTGTTCCACAGAGTGAGTTTTACCCCAAGTATTACACCGTTCAAAATAAATTTATTATTGCTCCCTGCCATCAGAAACTAACTCTATAATGAAGATGTAGGATTTAGTAGATAAAGTAATGAATGAATGAATGAATAACGACACCCCAGCACAAAAATACACATTGACTATTGTGTGTCACAAATGGTAAGAACATGAAAGTGCCACACTGATAATACAATAATGTTATGTTTGATGTTAAATACCATTACTCTGATAATTTTTGAGTTCGGCAATCACAAATATTTTATATATTAATCACTAATTCACACACTACGAGTTTCTTCATTATAGAGTTGCCTCTTATGACAGTGAAGATACATAAGAGGTAACCAATAAAGGGACATTCCCGACTTTGCTGCATTGTAAGATGTTTTCAACTAATAAAATATTTTAACGATTAAACTTACATATTAAATATATTTTCTTGTTTAGAATACAAGTGTCTGTATATTCAATGTGTTTCTGGTTGTCTTAATATTTGTAAGAAGCCCAAACTGGATTTCGTCTTTACATAATTTTGTATGTACGAAAAAATAATATTTTAAGAAATAAAGTAAAATTTAACCTAGTATACATATAAGAACGATTAGAAAGACATTCAGTATACAGATATTAATATTTTATGCAGTAAAATAGATCTGAAATGTAATTACAATCGTTGAAAAGTCTCTGTTAGTCGATAACATCTTAAAAAGTGCAACAAACTCAGAATGTCTCTTTAACATTATTTCTGGATAGACAGCCAACATGTTAGCCCATGACACTATACTTAAAAATTTATTAGATATAAGCACAAAAATTAAGTTAAGTGAAGCAAAATGTATTACATATATTAAGCTTCAAAAAAATTTTCATCTGTGGTTTGCATTAAGCTTTTTAACATTTTGTTTTCAGTTTCCTTAATCGATAAATAAATTAATGAATACTTTGCCCAACTCTTAACCAATAGCATTTCCCCCATATTTACAATAGACTGGTCCGAATATCCAATCAGCTAAATGACTAAATCTTTCAATGAAACTTTGAAAGTAAAAAAAAAAAAGAATTCAACGACACCACTAGAGCACAATGATTTATTAATCATAGACTACTGGATGTCAAATTTGTTTGCATATAGTCTTAAAGAGGAAACCTGTTACATTTTTAAATTAGAAAGAAGGAACCACCCACCATGCAGGATAGCACATACGACGTCCAGTCTTTAAACGCACTCTGTCACAGATGGTTGACCTAATTATTGACCTAACAAGGAATTGTATGACAATATATACATTTGATTTGTACCTAAAAGTACTTTATTGGGCCATCTACATAACTACCATATCACACTTATTATTGATATTTTATAAAAATAATTGAATTATGGGTACGGTCCATATTCTGAGAAAAATAACGGCTATTTGGAGAGCAGAGGTGTGACTTATTATTTTGAGTCATGTGACAGGCATTCCCCAAATAACCACACTGCCAAAACAATTTACCAAGCTCGTATAACGAGAATGCATGACCGTCCTATGCGACGTAGGGTAAATAGAAAAAACAACAATAATGAAAATAAGTTATTAAAAATAATAAAAACATGTACTGAATGATAATAAGCTTATACATTAGTTTATTTTAGCAACAGACGCATTTGTTTAACCGTTGACAATCCCGACTAGTTAGACCTTTGCATATATAGATAAATTTATCGTTAGTCATACGCGAAAACTTAAACATCTGGATCACGAACACCTTCATTTTCCACCTTGTAAAATTCATTATTATACAAAATATGCCATAACAGCTGACTTGGGATAGGAAATGTTACATTTTTAAAGAATACTAGACGATGTATATATACGATGTGACTAAATATACGAAGGCCGTGCATAGAGCCTCCGCTAACGAGGGCTGGCTATATTCACAGCAAACATAGGCGGTAAATAAGTATTGTATTCATTCATATTACTGAACTATCAGGAACAGGTGGAATACATACTAAGTACTATACAAACAGAGCGTTTTCTGGACAGGGGAGCGGAGGGATACATGAATTTAGCGGACCCTTTTGTGTCTGTTTTCCATTGACATATGAATAGCGTAATATTGCCCGTACAGAACTATCAAAATAAGTAATAATAATAAAAAGAAAATAATAATACACAATTATTATTATTATTAGCCAAATATACCTTTTCGGGGTGGAGAGTGCGGTGTTTTATCTGGGAGAGTTTTGGCTGTACCAATGTAAGATTAACATGCATGCACACACGCACAAACGAAAGGATGAACTTGTCCCTGCATGTAGAACTGGATTCAACTGGGTTAAGTAATAATTCATTCTAATTAAAATTAGCTCCACTATTACATATGGATCTAACAACAGCCCATTGGAGTTCATGTCCAGCTGACCTTTCATTCAACTAATCAAAACCAACCTTTGGACGACAAAACATGCGACAGGACACTGGGTGTTTTTTTTACGCTACCGTATACATTAAACCGAATGACCACTTTACTAACCAGAAAAATAATTTGATAATAATAATAATAATAATAGTAATAATAATAATAAATGGTGAATTCATGTTCTGAATGTTTATTATTTTATTTCAGCGTATTCGCAGTTATTTTCGTTATGAAAATATTAATGTATTTTTTCATTATTTGTCATGTGTATAGCCGGCCTCCGTTTGCCATGTCTCTATACACGGTGATCGTTTATATAAAATTCAAAAATACATTATACGGTTGTCGTATATA
>JAECMU010181897.1:0-22394 GCA_016106625.1 Dracogyra subfuscus
AAAGACATAGGATGGTCTCTGACTGTTGAGAGCGTATAACTGTCCAAATGTCCGTCTAGCTCTTACAGTCAGAGTACTCGGGCTAGCCTACAGTGTAAGAGCTAGATGGACATTTGATAATAAATACGCTCTCAATGTCTCATTACAGTCGGAGACCAAGTTATGTAATTTTTTGGCAGTAGCCAACCACTAAAAGGTAGTCAAGAGATGTCTGCTTTAATACCACAACAATCCTATGTTTGACATCAAATACGGTACATTTACATAAACCATTTTCGAGCATCTTGATTGATAAAAAATCAGATATTGATCACTAATACACACACTACAGAAAGAAACCCGATGTCTACAGCACCCACATTCAGCTAAGCTTCAGCAAACTCTGGACAGCAGAATTCTGACTTCGCTGACCTATATCGTGACGTTGCATCACATAATAGTCCACTCGGTCATTCCATCTTCCAGAGGCCATCTCATAAAATAATACGACAAGTGCCCGACAATCGCCAAAAAAGTTTGTGTAACGACACTACTAGAGCTCATTGATTCATTAATCATCGGCTATTGGATGTCAAATATTTGATGATTTTATCATAGTGTTAGAGAGGAAATCCACTACATTTTATCATTAGTAGCAAGTGTCCAAATGTCCATCTAGCTCTCTTACAGTCAGAGTACTCAGGCTAGCCCAGTGTCTGCGCTTAACTTTTTTTTTGAGTTGGCATCCTGGCAAGTGGTGACAGCACATTACTTGCCCGGATCTATTTTCACTTGCCCAAATAATACTTTTATTTATTTATTAATTATCGATTTAAATTTTGTTTTTAAAAATCTTTCGCTAGTCGGGCAACCTTTCTGTGGGTTTTTAAGTCACCCGTCATTGTTTACAGTCGCCAGGGGTGATCGGGTGACTGTTAAGTTCAAACCCTGCTAGACTACATACATTTGAATATTGCTGATGTTGTTGATTTTTACATGGGGAAATAATCAAATGTCTGTCACAGAAATGTTCATAAACATAAAATTAAAACAAGTAGCCTCAAGAAAACAAGATTGAATTTAACCAACTCATATAAACATACATTTCTTAATACCTTTTGTTTAGTTTTTCACAATTTTCAAACACTTGGTTGATTGAAAACTTAATTTTAAAAACTATGTTTGTCTGTTCTCAGCTGCAATGCCCCAAAACCAACTCGTCCCCATCCAACTCGACCAGCATTGGTCAACTTGCCTCAAACTTGTTTGTCTGTTCTCAGCTGCATTGCTGGTCAACTTGCCCCAAAACCAACTCCTCCCCATCCAACTCGACCAGCGTTGGTCAACTTGCCTCAAACTTTACCGTCTATAAATAATTGTGACAAAATTAAAAATGGACGTCTATAACTTTGGTGTCATTTATTTATTAATGTTAGAGTGAAACTTATTATACTTATTATAAGTACATGTTTTGTTGGACAACATACATGTATGTTTTGATAAAACACTGAAACGTTTTCTGTTGGAAAGCTTTGCTCTAAGCTATACCACTAAACGTTTCACTAACTGAAACAGGCGACTTCAGTACGTCATTAACAATATTTACTGCTGATGCATACTACAGTTTTTGATGCACATGCAGTAAACGTAGCTACTTAGTGGCCAATTTAGTGCTGATTTGAAGTGTAGAAATACTAATAAAAAGGTAGCTATTTGGATAACAACTGTCTGTTTATAAATATTGATATGGTTTAGAACTGAATGCTTATATAAATGCTATTTATTTTTTAAGTCAACAAAAATTTAATGAATATCCTAGCTCTGATAATAGTTTTTTTCGAATACTGTCAATTTCTTAAATGAAATATAGAAATCTCTATCAGGGTTAGTTAGATAGGCTACATCTACTATCAGCTTAGCCTAACTCTGAATACTCTGCCGTTTGAGATCTAGAGAGACATATAGATGTACATTATTGGTATTTGTTATCTACAAATTTGAAAATTATCAATTTAAAGGTATTTAGCGTCAAAATTCAAACTGTTATTGTATTAGAGTAGGAATCTTTGTGTACCATGCGGTAGTCAACCATTCTCTGATTTTGCTATAGAATAATCTCTGACTGAGAGAGTGATCATAACCGTCTAAATATCTGTCTAGTTCTCAAATTGTAGAATACTCAGGCTACCGTCAACTCAGTATGCGGGTATCCCAGATTTGGGGCTGGCAGCAATAAGATTTAGAATCCCAAAATATCTGCATGTATACTACATCATTTTTACATTTCAGATGGAATCAGTGTGCTCTGGTGGTGTCATTAACATTTTGAAAAAAACTTTTACCTTCTAACATTTCCGACAGAATCCTAAAATAGATCCACTAATACAGTGAATTATATCAATGATACATACATGTATACTTGAAATTTCTACAAGGTGATGAACATTTTTCAACTGAAGAATTAATGCTCTTCAAATTCAGCTAAAAATCTATAAACTTATTTTTGTGTATTAAGCATTACTTTTCATTCAGTTGTTGACTATTTCAGAAACACTGCACACGATGGCTTCAGGTGGAGATGAAGACAAAAATCCTCGCCCACCCAAGGACATGATGAGCTTACTGGCCTACTGTGCAGATGCTGGACAAAACCAGTCGAGTTCCTCACATCCAAGCAGCAGTGAGCATGTATTAGATGCAGAAGTAAATAACTATATTTTCACTAATTCATTAGCACATAACATTTTCCTGCTGTGCTGTCCAAAACCGTTTACCAAGCATCAAAATACATTCTGTAAATTCAGTGGTGTGGGGAATGTGTGCATATATTTAAATGAATTTTACACATTATTGTTCAGGTTAAATGGTGCTTAAGCAGGGCTTCTTGAATACAGTAGCCAGATGGCTAGGGTGTTTTTTTTATTGTCGGGCTAGTGAAAAGTTATTATCACGATGGCTGACGGCTGTGGGAAAGAACTCAACCTGGAAACAATCCCAGCACATCATAAGCCTTAAAAATAAGTGACTTGACTAAAAGAACACCAAGGTTGCTTCACCCATTATGTGTACATCTCATTTGAATATGATACATACACACACACATTAGTCACCCAGACATTGCCCCAGTAACAATTTCATCACACTGGCATGGTCTTAATGGTTAACCACATCTACATGTATAGAAATAAAAATAACAGGGAGTTCATTATTTTATAAAGTTAGGAACTTTTTGAGAAATGTGGGAAGCTATATCTATTGAGTACAGTGAGATGTATACTTTTGTAAGAATGCAAAGTAGGCAGTAGTGAAGACAGCCTTAGCCATCAAAAGTCACTGCTTTCTGCTTGTTAATTAACACTGTAAAACAAGTGTCTTAATGGTCTCCTGTTCTGTTCTCAGAGAAAGGAATGGTTACAAGAAGCCTTGAAGGGCCTATCTACCGATCACATACAGCAAATGCAAGCCTGCATCGATGTTATTAAAACAAAAGGATCAGACGATGATTTCATTGAACAACAGACAGCAGCTTTGGAGGAACTTATTGATTGCTGTGACAAGATAGACTTTGCTATTGGTAAGATTTAAAAAATATATTTTGATATTTGACCATTCATATTAAATACAGTTGTAGGGAAAGGTGAGAAGAAATGTTTTTAAGATCATCAATGAACCTTGCATTTGTTGAGTTGTATGTATGTGTATATCATGGGTAAATGTGAGATTTTTAGGACTGGTATTCCAAATATTTTATATCTCCATTATTACACTGTTAAGATTTTAATTCTGTGGCCACACATTTTTAATTCTATGTTTTACGGGCCCACCAAAATGAATTTTCGTGATTTAGATCCTAAAATAAAAATAATTTTGAAAAAAGTAGTTTTTTGTTCCCAATATCATCAAATAACTTGTTTGCATTATATGGACACTGTTTTTACAAGATAAAAGTATAGTGTTATAGATGTAAAATAAGTAACGTTACATATTATTAAATAGAAAGTATAAATTATTTAAAACAAGTGACCTATATGTTATGTGACATTGCGATTTCCTGGTATTTTAAGTTTATTTTTATTGCGTTTCCTGATTTAGCCTGTAAAACATTTTTTTTTAAATGACTCGCTTAACTTTAGTTTGAAATTGATTAACAAACAGTTGAATTGAACTTAATGTTTAATGGCACTCCAGCATAAAAAAAACCATCAGCTATTGGATGTCAAAGCAACAGCAAATTATAATAATCATAAACCTGTATAACTGTATAATTAAAGGGACATTCCCAAGTTTGCTGCATTTATAAAGATGTTATCCACTAACAGAGACCTTTTAACGATTATAATTACATATCAAATATATGTTTCTGCATAAAATATAAGTGGCAGTATATTAAACATGTTTCTGATTGTTCTAATTTTTCATTTTATTTCCTAAAATGTTTTTTCATACACACAAAATTATTTGAAGACAAAAGCCAGTTTGGACTGCTTACAAAAATTAAGAAGACCAGAAACACATTGAATATACAGATACTGATATTCTAAACAAAACATTATATTTAATATAGACGTTTAATCAAAGAAATATTTTATTAGTTGAAAACATCTTACAAGCAGCAAACTCAGAAATGTCCTTTTAAGTTAACCTTTAATGAGCCAGGTCCAGTAAAAACAATTTTATAAAAATGGCCTCAACATATTACAAACATAATGCTTGCTAATTTTATGTGCAATGACGCCATTGCAGATTTTCACAAGATCAATGGATTTCAGATATTTCCGATTGTCTTGCACCATGAAGAAGCTGAGCTGAGATCGCTAGGAGCCGAACTGATTGCTGTTCTCGTTCAGAACAACCCGTACTGTCAGAACGCAGTCCTTAGTGCTAACCTGTTGCCCTTGTTATTGGAGTTACTTGACAAGGATGAGAATAGCACTGTTCGCGTTAAAGCGCTGTATGCTGTATCATGTGAGTTATTCTTCAGTATGATAATTTCCACTAGCTCAGACCAAAATATCACTAGCCCAGACCATAATATTACTAGCCCATACCATTATATCACTAGCCCATACCAAAATATCATTAACTAAGACCAAGGGCAATCTAATTAAAATTAGCTCCACTATTACATGTGGTTCTAACAGCAGCCCGTTGGATCTTATGTCCAGTTGACCTTTCATTCGACCAGTCAAAACCTTACTTGCAAAATCATGCCAGTGATTTGAAAATAATTTTAAAATATTCGGGATTATGCCGAAGGTATACGAAATAATTTGGGTGAATTACGAAGTATGCTGGAAACTAATTGCAATATAAAATTAGTTTCAAAGAGTTTATTACTGCACTTTTCAGCCTGTTTTTTCAATGTTGAAATTGACCATGTTCGACTATTGCATAATTAGTCTCGCCCGATATTTTTAGAACTTGCATGCTCCCAAATAATGAAATAAAAGGCGAAGTGTGATTGGTCAATATTTAAATTGTTATTTATAGATGAAATGTCACCTGGACATGCATTGCTAATTTTAAGCAGATTGGACCAAGACTTAGTGGATCTGTAAAATCCTTAAATTTTGAGATCGATTCCATTGTTAAATGATACATGTAGTTCTAAATAAAGAATAGGTACTAATATGACCAGATCCATGTAAAATTATTTTAGCTGATGTCCTAAACATTTTGTGAGAAATAAAAATTCATAAAATGTTTTAGAAGCCTGTCTGTTCTAATGGTTTTTGTAGCTCAAGCAGGATTTTACTTCCTAATATTGTTTTAATTTACATTTAATATTGTAATGTATCCACTTGTAAAATGTAGAGAGAGGTCTTAATCTAGGCTAAACCTGCTGACCAATCACATTGTAATATTTGAATAAATATTGTTTAAACCACATATTGGAAGGTGAAATTTGATTTGAGCTACTTCAAAATCTGTACGACCAGAAATACAACAGATAAGCAGACAATTATAGTGTGTCCAATAAAAGTTTTGTCAGTATTTTCATTATTTATTTTTATTTATATTTAATTTTTAAAATATTATTTGTTTTATAATTGCAGGTTTGTGTCGCGATTCAGAAGATGCACAAAAAGTCTTTACAGACTGTGATGGTTTCTCAGTGCTTATGAGAGCAATGCAAAGTGATGTCGAGAAACTTGTAATAAAGGCTGCATTTTTCTTACGTCACATGTGCATTGACCAACCAGTGCTTAAAGGTCATTAATCAGTTGTTTACAATTCCAAATTGATGCACTAACAGCAAAAATTGTTTACAATTGCTTAATTTTTCACCCTTCAAAAATGTTGTGCAAAAAGTACATAAGCAAAACATGTTTCAAGTTTCCAAAGTAGTTATAAGCAAATGTTGAGGGCAACAAAAGGGAGGCTTGTTCAATGACATCTCAGCACATTTTAAACAACTATATGGAAGTAAAAAACTACAGCTTTCATGTAGGTTTTATCTGCTTGATAACAGCAAGGGATCTTTTAGATGCAGTTTCCCCACAGACAGAAAAGCACTATAGCTTTTGATATAGTATGTCAGATTGGAGGCATTAGTTGAGATGGGAATAAATCTGTTGTGCCCATTAAAGGGAATCGATCCTATGATCCATGGCACCTCAGACTAGCTCTCTACCATTGATCTGCATCTCTCCTCGGCAATAGCTGACGGATGAAGAGTAGCAGGTGCATGGAACAAAATGAATGGTCACAAGAGACAAACACCTGTTGCAGTTGCATGGACAAGGACTGGGATGTGGTGTTACTGTTAGGAAAGATTAAAATCTGTTTTGTTGAATGACACCAATATAATTTTTTATTTTTTTTATCTTAGATTGGACACCCGCTATATTTTTCCATTGGTAGCAAGGTATCTGTTATATGCACTATCCCACAGATAGGATAGCACATACCACAGCCTTTGAATTACTAGTTATGGTGCATTGGCTGGAACAAAAAATAGCCCAATGGGCCATACGTCCGGACGTGGATCCTAGATTGACAAAACATCAGACGAGTGCTTTACCACTGGGCTATGACCCGCCTCTATTACTGTTAGGAGACAGAAAAAAGGTTATTAATTAGAAAAAAAATTGTGATCAACCTGTAAGCAGACAGACAAGGGGCAGAGTGTAAAAAAAAATATCAATAGACAGGGTTAATAAAGGATATTCAGGATATTGATGATCAATTTAACATAATTTGTATTAACATAATCCAGTATTTTCTGTTTTACTTCTTTTTGAATAACTACTGAACTTTTATACTGCATCTAATGGGAATACTAATATTTCATATCCATGTACATGTAGTTTATTGGACAACAATAGCCCATTCATCCATCCATTCATTCACCTGTTGATCCATCCTTCAATCCATCCATCCATCCATTAATTGCAGGTTCTGTTTGTCAGTAGATATACTATGTGATATTGGAATGATTTACCAGCTCGTGGGTCACCTGTCTGAGGAACACTCTACAACACATGAGCATGTGATGGGTGCATTACTAATGATCATCACCGTCCATTAATTCCAGGTTTTGTTTGTAGATAGGGGTGAGATGTAGTCCAGTGGTAAAACACTCGCTTGATGCACACTCAGTTTGGGATCGATCCCCATTTGGTCTATTTCTAGCTCCAGCCAGTGCACCACGACTGGTACATCAAAGGCAGTGGCGTGTGATATCCTGTATGGGATGGTGCACATAAAAGATCCTTTGCTGCTAATCAAAAAGAGTAGCTCATGAAGTGGCGACAGCAGGTTTCCTCCCTCAATAACCTTAACCTTATGTCCGATGCCATATATCCGTAAATAAAATGTGTTGAGTGTGTCGTAAAATAAACCATTTCCTGTTTGTAGATATACTATGTGATATTGGGATGATTGACCAGCTCGTGGGCCACCTGTCTGAGGAACACTCGGCAACACACGAACATGTGATGGGTGCATTACTGACGATTGTCACTGACCACGACCGGGCACTCCAGGAGGCCAAGAAACCACACCTAAACCTTGTGGATCTGTTAACACGGAGAATAGAAGAAATAGCCAATGCTCCAGAGTTCCAGGTACTTCGGTCATTCCATTCCAATGGCAGGGTATTTGCCATGGCTCATATACAGCACATGATGCAAGTCAGTAGAATGAAGTCATCGGTCATTTTTTAAAGATTAAAAACATTTTACCTGTAGGCCTACCATATTTGATAATGAATGTAAACATATTTGATCTTTGGGCTTACAATTTTCACAGAATGTGGCAAATATCCGTATTGTAAATGAGTATAAAATATTAAAATTACTTTTAAGACAGTTCCTTATTCAGTAGGATTATCTTCTCCTTTTTTTTTCTCTTTTTTTTCAGGTTTACTTAGGTTTTTTACTTACAATTTTTAACCTATTTTAACAATATTTAACCTATGCACCTAAACGTTTCACTGAAAATTGCAAATATTCATATAATAATGGGTGTGAAATGCCAAACTCTTTAAAATATTTCTATATTCAGTATGTTTTTTTGGGGGGTTGGGGTTTTTTTTTGGAGGGGGATGGGTCACCCAGTACAGCTGCAGAACCAATTGGTCAGATTTTTTAGATGTAATTTTAGGTTTTGGTTTTCAAGTCACTTAGAAGAAAAAACACCCACTTTTGACTACATAGTTACTAGAGATGTTTTGGATGGGATGTGAAGGGATATAACTCTGGTGTGCAAGCTAGCCATGTAAATTGGGTGCTAAATGCATGGGCTGTCTGCAACCGATATCATCAATAATTGTGTCCGGTTAAAGACACAGTCCTCAAAGCTGTTGGCCTACTAAATGGTACAACAAAATATTGCCTCAAAACACAAACATTTTAATTTGACCAAAACATACTTTATTAAAACTGTTCATAGTCATCACATAAATGGTATTTTGTTATTTATATACTTAGTTACAGCTAGATTACAGTACTGATGGAAATAAATATGGGAACACACCAACAACAACAATAATAAAGAATGACTGCAACACAACACCTACATCATGTCAGGAAGTCAATTGTTATAATATTGATATTCAGTCCTTAATCACTTTTTGTATTTTATACATTATGATACTAATAGTGAATTACGTAATACCAAGTGTTCCCTTTAATATGTTGGTTTTTTGTTTTTGTTTTTTTACCTTAGTATATAATGAAAAAAGTAACTTGTTAACCTTTAGCCAGTGTTGCCTATTTAATATGGTTTTAAAATGGTTTATCTTAGTGAGTGTTATCTGAAGAGGAGCATACTGTACACACAATGGGTGTTTCAGTGACTTAATTCATGTAATTCATGTCACTCACTGCAGTTCCAGGGCGAGATGTAGCCCAGTGGTAAAAACGCTCGCTTGATATGTTGTCAATATGGGATTGATCCCTGTCAATGTGCCCATTGGGCTATTTTTCGCTTCAGCCAGTGCATCACGACTGGTACATCAAAGGCCATGCTATGAGCTATCCTGTCTTTGGGATGGTGCATGTAAAAGATCCCTTGCTACTAATGGAAACATTTAGTGGATTTCCTCAATGACTGTCAAGATGACCTTATGTTTGACACCCAATAGCCGATGATTAATAAATCAATGTGCTCTAGTGGTGTCGTTAAACCAAACAAATTCTCTAAAAATGTTCACTCCAGTTCCATTTCTTTATGAAACAACAGTTCTGACAGCATGCACACTACCTGCACAGTGTTAATAGAACCAGCTAAAATGGATATGTTTTATGTATAGGAAGGGTCCACAGGAATAACCTGTTGTCACACTTTTGGACCTCAAAGGTTATTCTCGTGGACTCTTCATATGTTTTTTCTCCCAAAGTTTTAGTTATAGAACTGGTTTATTTTCCTTTTTCAGGAGGAAACCGAATATGCTGAAGATTTATTAAAGTTACTGATTAACACAGAACAGAGCAATAGTGGGTGTGCTGTCACAAGATAGCCTCCTGATCAAACCTGGTCAGTAGATCTATTCACACAATATTAATTATATTAATTTGTAGAATAAAGACATTTTTTTATCATATTGTGGTGGTGTTTTGTTTTTTAGTCTCCTATTTGGGAATATTGTTATATCATCTCGAAAGAAATGTTTTAAGATGAGGATTTATTGTGGGTTTGTCATCCAGTTATGATACAACTTTTCTTCTTGTCCAGTCTCCAGCTCTGTTGATATCAACACAGCTAGGAATTAAGCTAAACTGAGGCAGCACATGCTCACTATAGAACCTAGAGTTGCAATGTGGTAGTTTTGGGTTTGTTACACACCTATTTGGTAGAACACTAATAATTGGAGATCAGTTTAAAGACATCTTGTAGGGTGCACCATCGACTTGGGACTTCTGCCTCAGCAGCTAACATTTGTAAACTATTTGACTGGTTCCTGACATGGCCATTAGTTTTACATTGAAGTGCATAAATCAGTCTAGTGGTTATTTTTTTCACTCAGTCTGGCTGAACTTGGACCAGCCACAAACTGTCCACTGAAGTCTACAGATACTAAATAGATGATGCAGCCCTTGAAATTCGGGTAAGTTTGCTATGACAGTTAAGTGCTGTCATAAATCAATTTTGCAACGGCACTATGGCGGCAATTTTGAAGAAATGATTAATGCTGTCAAAATTATTCATATATGACCCACTGCAGTAATAATATGCTAAAACATGGCATCTCAACTTTACGTTCGTAAGCTTCTATAATGGAATAAACCGATTTATATTAAATTGAAAACATTGGGCCACACTCGTATTATAAATGCTTTTTCTGGGATCTGTAATTGGACAGTTCAGAGACTTTTCACCACTCTCAGATCAATTTTACGATAGCTTTTGCGACGGCAATGCCGACTGCCGTCGCGAATTTCGAGGGCTGTGATGTATACATTAATAGTCTGACAACTTGCCCATCTTTTTAAACTTGGTACTTGAGGATATACTTGTAAGAATACTACTATACATATGCAACATAAATGATATACCTATCATACATATATATAGATTTTATTGTCACTGTATAGCCATATTGAGAAATCCAAAAATCGATGTTGCCCACTGGTGGCTTTCACATACAATCTGCAAAGAACTGCAGCTTCATAATGAGCATTGACTCAACCTTATTTGTATGCGAGATCTCTTTTAGTGAGACTTAAGAAGAAACTGCTATACGTTCCTGTTTTACACAGTTTATTAACACTGACAATTATTGATCTGCTATATGCATTTTCTTCATAGACAAAATGTACATGTATGCTATAGCCAGACATACAGGACCCATGCTTATAACTCTTTATTTCCAATGATGTTGGAGGCAATCATTTTGTGAGCCACATCTCATCTTGTTAGGAATATCCTAATTCCTTTTCTTAACCAGACCTTCAGAATGCATTAGTGTCACAGAGATAAACTCTCACAATTGGCTATAGCATCCACAATTACTGATGTAAACATTTTACGTAAAATTGCATTTTTGTTATTGTGATGGATATTGAAGTCCCGATCAACATTATTCTCCATGTTTTTTGTTTGTCGCATGCAATTTGTATAAAAATCCTTAAAAATTAAAACTACAGTATTAGCATTAAAATCAATGTACAGTCAAACCTGTCATAAATGGCCACACAAGGGAGTAATTAAAAGTGACCGCTTAAGACAGGTGGCCGCCGAGTACAGGTTGCCATATATATATAGTCTTTAAAACATGTGTTGTTGTTTCTTGTTTTACCATCTGTACTGCTAATCAACAGATGTGTGCTTCACAATTAATGATAAATCTACTTTTTAAATGTCGTCTCCTTCAGAAATAATGCAAATGGAATGTATTAAGTTAACCGTTCTCAACCAGTTTGTTTTCATTTTCCATTTACTTATTGAATTCCTACCTCATGCCGTGTATTGTCATGGTGAGTCTACAAATGTCAAGCGTAGCCTGCCCAGAGGCAATTAGATGCATTGCAGAGTCCTACTTTCTTAATTGATACACAGTCGAGATGTCGGGACTGAATGGGTAGTGGTGTTCCTGAAGGTGTGAAGATCGGTTACTTGCAGCATCTTACTGCTGTTGTTAAAATATCCCTTTGATATAATAGTAAAACTTTACTGTGGCCGCTTAATACAGGTATTTTAGATTTGGGATCTGATTTAGGTGGCCGCTGGCCGCGTTAGACAGGTGACCGCTTATTACAGGTGCATTTACATTATAAATCGTTTGGGAGGAAAACAAATGACCGCTTAAGGCAGGTGACCACTGAGTATAGGTTTGTACTTTTTTTTTTTTTTTTTTTTGGTTTGTTTAACTATGCACTCAACACATTATAATTACAGTTATATCGGTGTCGGACATATGGTTATGTCGAGAAAAACCCATGGTTAGCTGACGGGGATCGATCCTAGACCGACCGCGCATCAGGCGGGCACTGTACCAAAACACCCATTATGACCTATCACTATACATGTATATACAAATAATGGGCAGTAAACGCTTTTAACAATTGCCTTTTATAGATCAAAAATTACAAAATGCATCAAAGCAGTTGCAAGTTTGAAGAAGTCTATAAGGAACCAATTGCCACAGACTGCAGTTAGACAACACCAAGTGCAATATGTCATTGGCAGTATACAGACAATAAATTGTCAACATAATTTTTCACTTATAAAAAAAAAAAGGGACAATGTTTCATGTTTGTCAAGTGTGTTATTTGTACAGAGTAACATCATAATGTTAATATAGTACAATACAAAAGCATAGTAGGGTATATTGCTTAGTACTTAGTATTGATAGACGTAAAATATAAAGTCAAGGACACTTTCTGAAATGCAAGGGATGAAAGAAGAAATGTTTTATTTGATGATCCACTGCTCATTTCACAATGTAACTACTGTTATGTGGCAGTGGACATTAAAAAAAAAGAAAAAAGTTCAGGGTCATAGATAATGAGAGGAAACACACTGTTGCCATGTAATAAGCCATTTAGCCAGAAATCTTTTAGATGTGCCATCTCACAAACAGGATGGTACATACTGCATATTTTGTCACATCCATTGTCGAGCTCACTGGCTGTAATTAAAAGTAGCCAAATGTGCACACTGACGGTGATTGGTCCTAGACCGACCACACATCAGGCAAGTGATTTCACTACTGGGAAGGAAGGAAATATTTTATTTAACACACTCAATACATTTTATTTAGTTATGTGGCATCAGACATATGGTTAAGGACCACACAGATATTGAGAGGAAACCCACTGTTGCCACTTCATGGGCTATTTTTTTTTACTAGCCACAGACAGGATAGTACATACCATGGCCTTTGTTATACCAGCTGTGGAATACTGGCTGGAAAGAGAAATAGCCTTCACTACTGGGCTATATCCTGCCTCCAGCATGAGATGAAACGAAAAACAAGCCAGAACTAGAGTCACACAAATCACCTTTATTAATGTGAAAAAGAGTATAAAGTTCCAAATCAAATTTTATTAATAAGTAAATAAATCCGAAAATAACAAAAGCTGGACACATAACATGGAATGATGTTCATTATCATAAACCAAAAAACTAAGCAATACACAATTATTGTTAAAGTATTTTTGTTTCTTTTGATCTGATGTAACTTTTACTCACATGTGTAGTTCTATATTTTCAAATGTACACAAAATGCAACTATAGGGTGTTCATACTACTTGGTTTACTTAATCACTAAAAATATATAATTTCATATGAATATGGGAACGCATGTACATTTTCCAGCTAATTTAATATTTTATACGTCTAATTAAATATTATACTAAAAAAAAGACCATCTCTTTTGTTAAATTATATTCCAAAAATAAATATTTAAAATAAATATTTTTAGTTTTTTTTTATTTCTTAAATTTATTTCTTTACTGACTGGTGGACATGTAGACATCTACGGTACACATAATAAAGGACAACATCTGAGTACAGCACATATTAAACTTGATAGCACTTTGTATGTATTTATATATATACATGTATATATATATTGTTATAACGCTTCACAAAATCAATAGCCAGAAAGTTATTCCAAAGAAATATTTAGTTTATGTGGATTCCAAGTGAGCTGAGGTTTGGACAAGATGCACATAGCTATAAACATTTTAAGCACAATTATTAAGGCACTAATGTTGAAATAATCTACAAAAGTTATAATTCAAAATATAATCCTCATTTCCCTCTCCTGACATACAATAATAATAAAAAAAATAAAAAATAAAAAACCAAACAGATTGAAGACATTTGATAAAGTCTGTTTATTAAAACATTTTTGTATATTAAGTTTTTAGTGTAAATAAGTTGGAATTAAAATAAACAGATTGATAACAGCTCCTGAAAATTAAGGGGAAAAAAAGAAAGAAAGCTAGCTTTTCTATGATCAAGAATTTAAAGTATTTAATAATTTCTAATATGTACAAATGCAAGTCTAGCTAAACAATTAACTTGGCACGCAAATAAAAAACCCCAATATAGCGGCTAGTAAACAAAATATTCAAAAATAACAAGAAATTAAAACTAAAAATATCACTAACAAATCACAAACAGAAATTCAGACTATACAATAACGTATCAATCTGAACAATGTTCACATAATTAAGTACATGCTTTCATTCCTGCTCGTACATCTACCATAAATTGCATGTGGCACCAGTTACAAGTTATGTCCTTTTCAAAACCTGTACTGAACCACTGTACTTCGTGCAAATTGATTTTACAGGAAAATAATCACATCACTTCACACTCGCATCATTCAGTGGAGTGGAAGTTTTTCATGGAACATAACTTTACGTCACACCAGCAGACATCATTATCTGGTTTGATGAAAACTTCACTTAATATTTTGAGAAGCTGAGAAAGAATCTCTACCATTTTCTTCCGCTATCCATTCACAAGAAAGTTGCTGAACTGCTTGACAAGTTAAGTCCAATACTTTCTCAATGGACAAATTATTTTCTGGTATTCAATCCTAGAAATTTGTGATGGTAATCAGCAGTGCTGCTGCAAAAAACGGTCACACAACAGCATTTAAAAAATAATCATTGGGCGTTTACTTTCAGTTTGTTATTATTAACCAACTTGCCATCACAACATGATCTGAATTTTTAGGGCTGGGTGTTCTAATATATTAATTACAATATGATACCAGAATAGTGTCAAGTTTTCTGCCAGAATATAATCTGAGGGTATGCAATAAAAACAAAACAAGACCATCTGTGCCCTTATTTTGGGGTTATGAGGTTGTACACTATTGAAATAGGACTGCATTTCATGCACTTTTATACAGCATACCCTAGTTTTAAAAAACTAAGGCATGTTTTTCTACTATTAGAGCTGTTTTTTGCTAACTGAAATCATACTTTACTTAGATTTTATTGTTTAGATTATCAATTTCCGTACATTTGAAGTGTTTTTGATAATCCTGGTGTTTTCAATATCACAAAATGCATTTCTCATATTTTTAAAAATGCACGTGCGTCAGAGAAGAAACAGTTATGGAATCGAGTTTTAGAGGGTGTTTCACCATTTTCAGTTGATTTTAGAAGCAAATATAACTACAAATACACAACAAAACAACATCCATCCACATAACTACAACACTTTCTAACACAGTAATTCAAACAGCATGGCACAAACATTAAACTACCAGATCTAGAAAGACGTGAAGTACACACTACAAATTTTGAAACTAGTTCAGTGGTTATTAACTGCAAAATTCTGATCAGGCTGGGGTGCAAACTATTTTAGCATCTAGAAAGAAAGAAAGAAATGTTTTATGTAACGATGCACTCAACACATTTTATTTACGGTTATATGGCGTCAGACATATGGTTAAGGACCACACAGATTTTGAGAGGAAACCCGCTGTCACCACTTCATGGGCTCTTTCCGATTGGCAGCAAGGGATCTTTTATTTGCGCTTCCCACAGACAGGATAGCAAAAACCATGGCCTTTGTTGAACCAGTTATGGATCACTGGTCGGTGCAAGTGGTTTACACATTGAGCCTTGCGGAGCACTCGCTCAGGGTTTGGAGTCGGTATTTGGATTAAAAATCCCATGCCTCAACTGGGATCCGAACCCAGTACCTACCAGCCTGTAGACCGACGGCCTAACCACTATTCCACCGAGGCCGGGTTTTTTAGCATCTAATTCAATAACATTCAACACATGTATTTTAAAACAAAATTAAAATAAAACTCCACAAAACCCCATCTAAACACAAACAATACACTTTAACTGCAAACTTATGCAAAGCAATCACATTAGCAATAAATAGAAACTCTACATTTTAAAACTATTTAACTAAATAGTTATGTCTACTGCATGTCTGCAAAGACTATGAATGTACTACAAACTACATGTATACAATTTCAAATTCTGTTTTTGAAATGTGTTCGGTGGTATATACAGCACAACTGACAAAACAAATTATTAAACTATACCATATTGCCATGGCTCAGTAACATTTACAGAGGTTCATGAACACTTATGATGAAACTAAAAAGTACACACAAATTTTTGATTTATATTCCAAATGCTTTGAAATGTGTCTGCATACAGGTATATGAATATGTATGTAATTTTCAAAAACTAAATTTATGTGCAATACCATTTTTCTTCACTTAACATGTACACTGATAAAATAAATAGTCAAAAAAACTAAAAAAATTATTGCCCAAGTTCAAGGGCAACGACTCTGTAAAACATAGTTCTAAATCCAAATCAAATATACTTGTAATTTTTAATTCACATTTCCTAACAGTATATTTATTGAGAAACTACAAAATAAAGATCTGGGATATTTACTAGGTATTATACCAGTAATCAGCTTAAAGTACATTGTAAGTAAAGCACAACTGTGTTAATTTAAACCCTGTGAAATACATGTTCATGTATTGGTATGTATATTGAGCATAATTTCAGTATATAAATAAATATAAGTTACCAACTTCTGGGTAAGTCATGTTTATCAAATATTTAGGTAATTCAACTGCACAAGCATGAAACAAAAAGGGAAAAACTGTTAAGAAACTGTTAAACCACAATACCATCTCAAGCATGTATAAGGGTAAAAAAAGGAAAGAAGAAAAAAAAAACGGGTAAAAAATCCCAATTAGATTCAAAAGCAATAATGAATATAAAAATAAAATGACAATTGGCAAAAACATTTATTTTTGTGTGTGCAGCCAACTTACATTATTTTTGGTTTTATTTTTTTAAATTATCGTCCCAATCGCAGTAAAGAATTTAAAGGCAATGCGTAAGGATAAGAATGGGGGCTCAGTAGCTTGATCTGCCCCATCATGAATCTTCTTATGTTCTAATGGCTGGAGATTTTACTTCAGTAGTAGATTGGACAAATGGGCATGGACCAGTTGCTTCAAGCAACCATTGGACTCGCACATTATTCACAAAATAAATAAAATCTCAAACTTTGGGGACTAGTACAAACTGTTCTGATGGTCAAAGTACTACAAATCTGTATCTGACCATATGAGTTAGTCTCTATCCTTTTTAAAACAGATATTGAGTTTTTTTTTATTGTTGTGGTTTGCTTTCTTATACTGCTAGTAACTAGAGGATTTACTTGTTGATACTACAAATAACTTATTGCATTTGTGTGTAGTTGTTGATGTTAACATAACACAGAGATATTCACTGCAATGGTGAAACTAAAACAAAGCCAATTTTTATCTTATTATGAATTCTTGAATCAGACACAGATATTGTTTGACTATTAGATCTGATATAATCATCGAAACACACATCAATAGGTGAATGTTCTGTATAAATACACAGAGTAAATACTTAATATTCATACATACATACATTATATTAAATATTAATACATTCACAATTAATGGGTTCTCTCAAACTTGGACAAAAATAATTTTTGGAATACCTGAAAATTATGGAATGTATTGTGTGCAATTTCATATTTAAAAAAATATATAAATGTATAACAATGCACCAAAGTGTATATATTTATAATAAAAAAAGAGCCAAAAACCCTAAACAATTGTTGACTGCAAACCACTTCAATATTATATAAACACACATACACCCAAAAAAAAGCCAATAGAAATATATATTATGTAGAAAACTGCAACAAAATATGGTTTTGTTGCATATTTTACAATACGTTTTTATCCAGATATATTAATGTTAGTCATAACCAATTCAGCTTCTGATTAACTTACCAAAGTTTTTTGTTTTTTTAATATCTCGCCATTTTAAACCAAAATTGTAAATTATATGTCATTTTCAATGTGTACATTTATACATATTCAAAACTAAAACATCATAAATGTATTCTATTGTACTATTATAATTAATAACATGTATCACTGTTGTATGTACATGATTATTTTCTTTCAAGTAAATTACTAAACTGATTACAAAAATATACTGTTTACATTACTTACATGTATATGGCTAGAATCGTTATCTTCACTAATGATAGAAAAGATATATGGCTACATGCACGTAGCATTTAAGAAAAGATTTAGAAACGTGATTTTAATATTTACTGTAAAAACATACGGTCCAATTATCTTGATTTGTAACCAGTACAGTAAATTAATGATGGAAATTCAAGGCTGCTGAAACTGGGTGGTTTATAAAAACAAAGGTACAAAGTGCGAAGTTACACTTTCCGAATCCATTGTATCAAAATGAGCTTGCGACGAATGATTTTTAAAACTAAAAAGCATTCCTCATTTAAAAATCCAGGTATATGTAAGAACAAATTAATAATGTGAAATAGGAAAATACTTTATTTTCATGGTCACGTTAGTAACAGCAATTAATGATAGTTGAACACAATTATTAAATTTTGTTAGAAAAGATTCCTATGTCTATAAAATCAAGTGAAAATATATATCACAAAAGGAGCTTAAGAAAAAAATACATTTTTACCAATATAGTGAAAGTTATAGTGACTGATTCGATGTCTGTTGAGGTATACATACTATTAATCAGAGATGAAAATTACTGTAGCAAAACATATTTGCCAAATTTTGAAAAGTAAGGATTTGCTGTGAACTTTTATAATTTAATTTAAAAAAAAAGAAGGACATTTTTAGATGATATAAACATTTTCATCTCTGATTAAGGCAATCTAAGGAAAGTAAGTTTGGCTCAAAACTATAATTTCAACATAATCTAACAAGCACCAATTTATTTTTCTGTTAAAAAATAAATTCATAATGTACACTCAACAAAATTAAATAACAACAGTCGACGTTTTGGTCAATGTTTTCTAATGTTGTTTTGTTACTAAGATTTTATCACAGCTCATTTCTAAACATTGTTTGATTAAATTTTGACCAGTGACACACAAAACAATGGTGCATTCGGTGGGGATTTCTTACGTTGTACCACACATACAGGTATATGTCTAATGAAAAACACCCAAAATATCTACTGTTCCTCAATTTTGTTGAGAATATATATGAGTATTTAAATCCGTTTATCACTAACAAGACTACATGTAAGTAGATTGTCCAAACAACAAACTACAATTGAATATAAATTATATTCAGGTGAAGAAAAAGACCATTTCATTTTTAATCTGCTTCTTAATTCTGAACAATTTGTATTTGTCAAATCTGAGTAAATGCAGGGGTTTTTTATCATTTAAAAATCATAAAATCTTTTTTGGCGAGGTGCTAATGCCATATATATATTTTTTAATGAAACAATTGAACTGGATGAAATTACAGCTCCAGGTTTTAAATACTAGTAAAATGTGTACTGCATCAGGAATTTGCATTGTGTTGAAAAAAACAAAACAAATCTTTGTTCAATGATGATACGAGAAATTAGTGTATACACAATATCTGGAGGAGTTTCCATGTTTTAATTATGGCCAAGAGAAGTAAATGTATCTGCACTATTCAGATACATGTAGATTACCAAAATTGACAATAATAATATGCTGGTTTTTTTCTTTTAAAATATTTTCGTCATTAATAGCTAAGATTTTAAAAAGTTATTGAATTAAAATTGACAATATTGTTTTCTTTCTTTAGAAATGTTTGTCAATAGCTAGGTTTTGAAAGCTATTAAATTAAAACACAAAACATTAATAGGCTTGTTACAGTGTTTTAAAATTTCTATGTCATTAATAGCGAGATTTCTGAAAGCTATTAAATTAAAATTGACAGTATTATGGTATTCTCTTTCTTTTGAAAATTATGTCAATAGCTAGTTTTTGAAAGCTATTAAATTAAAACACACAACATTAATATGCTTTTTACTTTCTTTTAAAATGTCTATGTCATTAATAGCTAGATTTTGAAAGCTATTAAATTACAATCAACAACCTAATTTGGACCGGCCGGATTAAAATAACTTTAGTACAGATTCAACCAATAAACAATTGTATAAAATTCTTAACAATTATGTCGTTATTCCTTCCTTGTTTAACATGCATCCATCACAAATTCAGATCTTCATCATCATGGTACTCATCCATGGCGTCTTTCCGGAATGGCCTGTCCGTCTTCTTCTTGGCACGAACCCGGAACAAGATAACCATGAAGACAACCCCAAGAACAATGCCAAGAATCATGCAGCCAATGGCAATACCAGCGACAGTGTCTGGAAGAGAAAATGTTTCACATTAAAGATTTTTTTAAATCTGACAACCACACATTCTGGACCATTTTTCTTTTTTAAACAATATATTTATTAATGTACTATATGTAATTACAGATTATATTAAGATATCTTCCTAACTTTAACATGGTGGAATACAATTTGGTGCATTGTGATGAATATCCATACAAACCAAGTTTCACTGAGCTAGGATGTAGTGTTTGTGAGATACCAGAAAGATTATGCCACCATTGGAAAAGTAATTTACCTACATCTCACCTTTCTACAATACTAATATACAAGATAAACAGACACTGAAAGAAAGGAGGATAAACTGAATGCATTAATGGTTTGTCAAAACTTGCCCAAGTGATCACTTGCAACTGTTTCTATTGAATCTTGTAAAGTTTGTTTTCCATGGTAAAACAATTAGCTTTTTTACATGCATTATGACAGATTAAACCTTGTAACTGGAAAGCCTATCATCACTGCTTTGGCTATGGTTTCTGAGAATTTAGAGATTTTTTATTACAATTCAAAGACATATATAAAAAAAAATATATATTAAAAAAATCTGAGAATCAAGGAATTTAAAGACTGCTACGAACCCTGTTATCGTATACACAGGCCTTGATCGTAAGTTTTTACAGTGGTAGCCCACCGGGCTACTAGGTTATAAAATCTAGTAGCCCTCAGTAAAAATTGGTAGCCCCATAACTTGAAAAAAGGAGAAAAAAACCCTGTCATATATTTTTTATTTAAACATGTTGTTTTAGAGTGGTGGTTTTTAAAATTATGAGCAATATATAATTAAACTACTGGTCGGAAACCACCACCACCAAAACCCCACTTTAAAAAAAAATAATTATATTTTTTTTTTTAAGACCTAATTTCGTAATGAAGGCCGACATAATATTATTGAAACACTTCATACGGTGTTTCACGTCCAGAACTTAGTCCTAACAGATGTAGAAAAAAATGTGATTCTTAAGAAAAGTATTTTAATGTGCTAATCCGTAATGATAATCGTAGGATCCTGAAGATCGATATTGCATATTTTAATACTTAAAATGGCTTTAACTATCTTTAATACATGTAGGTGTCATTTCGAAGAATCGTAACAAAACTTGCCTTTATTGTAAAACAAAAGCAGTTTTTATTGATGACAATAAACTTGTAAATGTCGCAAGCCAATTATCCCAAACAGTGGATTGCCATGTCTGTTTGTGTTATCACATGACACGATCAGATGCCATTTTGAACGAGGATATTATGCAAAGCAATAGTGAACGATAAGAGAGATTTAATTAAAAATAATTTGTAAGAAAGATTAATATTTTTAACATTGAAAACATTTGTCATTTATACATGTCTTTAACATAATAATAGATTTTAATTTTGTAAACAGTAATCTGATATCTGCATAGGTAGCCTAGAAGAAAATAAACAGCGATTGAGTTATGGTTTAGTTTAGACTTCAGCTGGCGGCAAATAGTCTTGATAATACAAGGCATCAGTTATAAGTTGGTGTCAAAAAAACGGGCTGTATTGTTGATTGTCAAAATGACTACGAATAGATAACCTATGACCCAAATAGTAATTCTATGACCTATACGAACCCTGTATATCTGGCCACAACATTAAAAAAAACATACCACTGGCAAATATATTCCTTTGTTTCACTGAATCATATTGCGTAACCGCCAACTGTTGCTCAGACTAGGGGAGCAATTAACAGTTCCAGCAGCTCGTGGCAGTAGCGTGCACACATATGAAAGGGTG
>JAECMU010181915.1:0-12790 GCA_016106625.1 Dracogyra subfuscus
ACATGTGTGCTGTTTTCTTGTTGCAGGTGACACGCTGTATTACAAGTTTCTCGTCGACCCAGATGAGTCTACAGCCAGCTGGGGATACAAGTTCATGGTCACGGCTGGAACACGAGACAGCTTCGAGACGGGACACACCATACTCAATGCGGTTCTGTCCTCGGATGTAGCAGGGTACGGTGAACAAAGTCAGAGCTTCAGATCTAGAGAGAATATTTATATTATTTAAATACAGTTGAATCATGTTGGCTCAAACCCCATCGGTGCTCGAGAAAGAGTTCGACCCACCTGATAGTTCGACCTAACCATTCGGTCAATAATTTGTATGTGTAATCTCAGGACTTTGTTTTTGGTTCGAGCGTTGCAGTGTATTCAACCCTTTCGAGTTCAACCCAACGATATTTAGAATAGATCTTCCACATTATATTTCTTCTGTGATTCTTTATTTACCTATCTTCTGTAGATGTAATTATTGTTCCATCTAGGTCATATAAAAAATGTATTAATTCACCATACCAGTTTTATTGCTGTACACCTTTTCTATCCTTTTTTTTTTGTGCCATTGTTATTACAACACTTGGCTGAAGAGTTATTTGTGGTGTTGAGGTTCAGCCATCGGACATTAGGCTGGTAGGTACTGAGTTCACAGTTCGGTACTGGCTCAAACATAGAACAAGTTTTAATAATTTAATGGGTGGGCGTAGGACCACTACACCCTCTTCTCTCACACTAACAACTAACTTACTGTTCTGGACAGACAGCTCAGATAGCTGAGGTGCGTGTCCCAGACAGCATACTTGAACCTTTATTGGATATAAGCACACAAGTAAGTTGAAATGTTATATTAAGGAAGTTGACCATATTGGACCATATATACGCTGTCAGTGAAAGGCACAAAGAAGTCAGACCTGAGGAGTGTTAGGTTGTAGTATCTATGTGGGCTATTTATTGTTGCAACCAAGGCTTCAAAACTTGATCATTAAAAATCATGGTTTCATCGTCTGCCAAATTGCATCTGTATGTGTCACAAACTTGCAGGTGTAAGTCACCTACCAACAGGTCTCCAATAACCAATATCCTAGGGCATCATTACATATTGCTTTACAGTCATTTATGTTTATGTTTGTTTATTATACTAAAGAATATCACTACTACTAGAAGAAACTAATAATTGTTATATTCATTGTGCTAAACTTATCATGGTTTTTTTATTTAGTATATATACTGATAGAAAGAAATAACGGATCACACAGATAGCAACAATTCATATTGTCCGAAGTTGACTGGGAACATATAGGCAACACATTCAACACTACAGACATTCAATCCCACATTTAACTTGGTATGAAATACAGACATTACTGCGCAAGTTGTGAATTAAATTTGGTCTACAATTTGATGTGTTCCCTTATTTTTTCCATCAGTATAAATATTGTACAATAATTAATTTCACCTGTAAATCATGTTACAAGTTTCATGATTGAGTACAGCACTAAGTCTTTTTTTTTTTTTTTTTTTTTCTTTCAGATGTTTGCCACTAGGCGACCTGTGGTCCAGTCTGGTGTATGTGGCGTGCAAACAAATGTCGCTTCAACGACTCAAGGCAGTTCAGCTGCTTCTTAAGATTGTACTGGCACAGAGTCGGTCAAAAATACAATCAACGTAAGAATAACAGCTCTGTAGTAATGTTTTAATAGGTTGTTATTTTATTAACAATAAAAAAAATTCCACAGTTCTATGATTTTTGGTTGGATGACATCACTTAAAAACTGAATGTCATCCTTCGATAAACCTCAGACGATTATGTCAAATGGGACATTATTACATAAAACAGATCATAGAAACTGGTATGTTTGTTGAATTTTTAACTAAATAGAAGTGTTGTTTGTAATTATAAAACCTTTCAGGAGTGAAGAACCGAAGCTGTCAATTGACCTGAGCTTGTTGAAGCCGTTGTGGATCATGTACATGTCAATGACAAAGGATGACGAAGACCCGGGGACCGTCCTGCCTCCAGTCGTCCGCGCTCTCACCGAACTCTTCCTACAGGTCGAGAACCTCGTCATCGTAAGTATTCGTGCATGTTGGTATATAGTTGATTCATCACAAGTGTTTTTTAACATACCAAATATCAAGCAAATCTACATTAATCAGTATTTGTTAAGGCTCTGCCGAGACAAATACCTATTAAACTAGACAAGGTTGATATTTTACTTATTAAAAGATGTAAGTGGCGAATTCTGTTTATCCTATAATACTTCTAAAATAACATTTTAATTCAGTATCTAGTAAATCACAGTTGGTTCCATTGGTAATATGACCTGATCACGATAAGCACAAATTAGTTTGACATCACGCATTTTAATCAAATCTTATGAAAACATTACGCTGGGTCAGGTCATAGGGTTTAATGTGCACATTCAGAGCAAGCTGTTGTAGTGCACGCCTGTCATGGGCATAAGTGGGAGGGGAAGAGGGGACCACCTGCACTGGCAGGTGCAAGGGAGCACCAGCAGTCCGACCGAAATCGGTAGCAGGTAGGAGTGGGTGGTGGTGCTATGGAATTTTGAATGGAGCATTAATAAGCCAAAGAGAAAATGGTGCGTAGTTTGATTTGAAGAAGTTTTGGCACAAATTTTGAATGGTCAATCTAAATTGTAAAAAGCATTCGAGCTAGTATAGGTTTTTGACTTAGTATATCGAGATTAGCTCACATATACAGGTCTTTTATAGTAAGTGGATGACAGCAAGCATTCGAGCTAGTATAGGTTTTGACTTAGTATATCGAGAGTAGCTCACATATACAGGTCTTTTATAGTAAGTGGATGACAGCAACACTTTATTACCTAAAGATCTTGCAAATTTCCATAAAATTTGTTCACCATTATTACACAGGTTAACATTCTAAATTATTCCATGGGTTTATGACATGGATATCATGGGTAAGTTATAGGATAATTCACAATATTGTTGAAATTCTTTTATAGTGATATTGATATGATTCCAGTCTACAAATATAAGACAGCTAACAGGAACCTTCTCTTGACACAATACCATGTTTTATCCTTTAACAAGCAATGTTTGTATTAACTGTAGTGACTGCAGTTCTTTAAACGTAATATGTTTTCATCTGAGTTTTGGCATTATTCATTATATTATGGACTTGCTTGCCAATACATTGATTCTCTTTCGATGCAAATTAACTGTAAGTGACTATACTGTACAAAATTAATAATCTGCAGCTTGTTATCTTTAGTGTTGTGCCAGTGATCAGTTGTAATGGAAAATGGATTGGTTTGGCTTCATCAATGTGGAGGTCAATTACAAAAATCCATAATCGATTGTGTGGAAATTGTGAATCCAGTTTAGATGATGAAATTGATGTAAATTTTGGGGTTTGCGTTTTGTTTTCATGAGTACATAAAGAAAAATATTTTAAATAATTATTGCAGGTAAATTAGTGATTTGTATGGTCTATTCCAATGAACATCACAATAGTTGTATGATGTGTATAATTCAAATCCTTTTTATATTCATATAATCCTAACCGATGGTGTAATCGAACGTTGATCAATTGGTGGCACCCCGTGCATACTCATTATAAGCCGACAATCGATGGTGAAATTCAAACCAATTCCCATCTCTAATAGGGATGGGTGTTGTGTGAGAATTTTTGTATCGTGATATAGGAAAGCACCAAAATAAAATCTCAGAATATAATTGGAAAACGGACTTCATTAAAAAATAAAAATCTGACAGTTTCTGATATATTTCAAATCATTATAATAGTCAACTCGTAATACTGTTTACTGTTTATCTTCAGGAATGGGATGTTGTATCAGACAGTTGTGACTGTTGATTTTAATTTTAAAATGTTTATAACTAATAGTGATTGGTAGTTATAATATGTTTTCTGTATTAAATGTGCAGATTCTTGTTTCAGCCCGTGAAAATGGACACTATGTTTAGTTAAAACTACAAACCTGCCACAGATATTTGGATGAGGTTGTAACAGAGAGAAACTAAAGTCTGTGATTTTTAAATGCCTTCCAAAAATAACTAAAGCTTGTCTTGATAACAATTATTTCTCAGACAAACATGCATTTTCAGAATTATGAAAAATGCATTTTTGGGTTTTGTAAAAGCCTGGATGACCAGAACCACTTCAGGTGTACAAAAATTAATATTCTGAATAATAAAATCTAAGAACTTCTAATTTAACTTAAATAGCTTTAAAGGAAACATGTCACGTGACCTATATTTGGCACCAACCATGTACAATTAATTAGAAATTGAATCACTTAAACAAATACATTTAAATTAATTATTAAAAATTAAAAGATATCCGTAAAACCCCCAGATACGAGCTCTATGCGGAAATTGCCGATCTTTAATGAACAGGGCAATAACGATGTCAGAGATGCGTAGCTTGATCTGAAGTCTTACACTTCAAAGCATACGTATGTACCACTCAAAGAATCTAACACTTGTACAGCTTACCAAAACAATGAGTGTTCGTTCACAAAAGTTTTGCTGCATCAATTTGAGGCATTAGTAAATGAAGAAAGAAACACATTTATTTACCACGGTGATACTGAAGAAAAAACGGATAGTGAGTCGGAGGGTGGGGAAACCAGACCGGTCGACCAATTTACAGCCTGGAGCCCGAAAGTAACCCGGAGACAAAACCAAAATTCCGGATGCTAATGCTGAGGTGTATACTGTTCATATTTAGCATAAAGATGAACCTCGGTATGATGTATTTAAATATGTAAAACATATAAATATAGGACAGATATATATGTTTATTTATTTATTAATTTTTTATTAAAAATATCGCATTTTTCATGTTCGGGCTGTACATAATGAAATCTGTATGCACAATGTAAAGAAATGTTCTAATTTACGACAAGGCGTTTCGCTTTTGTTAACCTGACTTGTAAAACAACATAAATGACGTGATAGTATAATAAACTATTTAACTAAATATATTTCAACAGAACGAAATGGGGTTATAGTATTTTTCTCTTCTTAAAAAAAAAAAAGGATTATATTATTAGACCTATTCAGGCTATTGGAAGGGTGCATTAGAGTTAAAACAACCACTCACGATACCCAAGTGATAATTGGTCAGTTTTGTAATTTTAGATGGGAAAGTCTACTTAATTATGGGTTTTACAGAATTATTTACAACAATGAAGCAGGGCGATTTATAATGCCCACAACAGGTTACGCCACCATACCCTGTGATCTTTAAAAATTGGCAAGTTACCTGCCAGGCCACGGAAAGAAAGGACCAATTAACTAAAACAACACCCCGGTTTTCAAGTCGGCCCGTGGACGAAACATAATCATTATTTCGACACCGACAGTAGTGGTTTATTTTATATTGAACTTCGTGTTACTTTGGGGCTTTGGGCGGTGAGGAACGTTTTTGTGAAGATTTAAAAACATTATTTAAAATTATTTTTGTTTTCTACACATTTTTTAAAAACATATTTAAATACATCGTACTGAGATGTGTCCTTATGCCAAATCCCATGTTTGTATATGCCATATTTAATTACTTATTGATGTTTCCTTTTTTGGACGAATCTGTTATGTAGGCCTACAGCCCTAACATGAAAAATGTTTGTTTAAAAAAAAAAAATAATAATAATAATTTGTTTTAACATATGTAAATACATCCTGTTTAGGTATATCTTTGTGCTAAATATGTACAGTGTACACCTTGGCATTTGCAACTGAGTACTGTTTTTATCTCAAGCTGTAAATATGCTAACACCAAAGTACTATGCAGTGTTGGTGTCCAATCTTTTCTTTTGCGATCAAATACACAAGTCTTTCTTCAGGTACAATCCTTTGAAAAAACATTTATTTTTACACCCAAAGGCCATGCAGTACTGCGTTGTTGGACTGAACAGATTTAAGTCCCTTACTCCCATATATATAAACAGTTGACAACAATGGAAGAGCACAGCGGCTCTGAACTCTCACGAATAAATATGCATAACTCATACTTTGATAATGATCAGTGTAATTTCTTCGTTTTAAGTTAACTGCACATATTTTATTGTTATAAACTTATTTGTATATTATTTTTATTTTATTTTTAATGAGCTATAATAATTATAGTCTTGTGACATGTTTCCTTTAACAGTGAAAATTACACAGTAGTGTTTAAAAACAAGAATTTAACTTGTGTATTAATAATAATAAAATGTGTCACTGTTGGTTTGTCTTCAGGAATGGGATGTTGTGCAAGACTACATTGTTGCAGTCCATGACAAGAAGGAAATTATGTCTGTACTCATTGTGGTATGTAAAAACTAAAACTTTCTAACTCCTAGGTTCAGATCCAGAATTTTGTAAGGAGACGGGGTAACACAAGTTTAAAAAGAGGGCAATTTGACTTTGATAAAGGCATTAAAAACATAACAAAATCCTAAATAAGGGAGTTCTCTGAATATTTTAAAATAAGGGAGATCTTAAATTATAAGGGAGTTCTTGAGGGCGTGCTTCCCAGAATATTTCAAAATAAAGATGCTTTGAAAAAAAACAATTCACTGAAATGATAGAGGTATGTGACATCTTGTGGATGATGAATTTAAAAAATCAAAAACAAAAATTAAGATGGCATTTGAAAGAGATGGATCCACTAATCACCCAATTATTT
Organism: Dracogyra subfuscus; assembly: GCA_016106625.1. Classification (NCBI taxonomy): domain Eukaryota; kingdom Metazoa; phylum Mollusca; class Gastropoda; order Neomphalida; family Peltospiridae; genus Dracogyra; species Dracogyra subfuscus. Next base: position 6,677 of record JAECMU010181915.1, read on the forward strand.
GACTGTTATCACCATTATATTCATGCAGGTCTCTGAGAATTAGGGGTGGGACGTAACCCAAATGTAAAACGCTCGCTTGATGTGCGGTCGGTCTAGGATCGATCCCAGTTGGTGGGCCCATTAGGTTATTTTTCATCCTAGCCATTGCACCAAGACTGGTATATCAAAGACTGTGGTATGCTATCCTGTCTGTGGGATGGTACATATAAAAGATCCTTTGCTACTACCAGTAATGAAAAAATGTACAGGTTTCCTCTGTGACTGTCAAAATGGCCATGTGTTTGACATCCAATAACCGATGATGAATAAATCAGTGCTCTAGTGGTGTCATTAAACAAAACAAACTGAGAATTAAAAATGGTGTGGATATTCCATTTAGCTAGCTTAACCCATTTTATTTATATAAGCTGTTACAGTGATATTCTACATTTAATGTTCAAATGAAAGAAAAAGTTGCAAAACATTTTCATAAAACACATTACACTATAACCATCAGAATGACCAAAACCATACTGTAGTTGATTGACAGAATTAATAATTTAAACAAGAAGTTGTAAGTAATATTGTGAAATAACTTTTATTTATAATGGTCTCATTTTCATGTAATTTATGGACAAGTGCAGTCAATGAAATTATAAACACAATGAAAATATACAAAATTTAAGCCCACAAATATTCACAGTATGTAATTTAAAAGTTAAAAAAAAATCGGTATAGCTAAAACTATTTTATTCTCCTTAACAACTAGAGTTATTGCTTTTAAGCAGAATTTTTCTCTGAAACATATGTCATGTGCTAAGTGGCACGTTTTGTTTATTATGTTCTGAACTAGCATTTTTGTGTTTTTTGTTCTTCAACAGGGCTTGAAAAATGTTGCAGCAGTGAGTCACATGATTGGATTGGATAATGCTGCGACGAGTATCACTAACCTCTTCAGACCGGGAGAACTAGTTCAAAAGGACTCGGGCACTCCAGTCGATCCTGTTTAACTAACGACTCGGCCTTAAGTAGCATACCAATTATTTAACAACTGTGATATTCATCCTGTGAAAGGAGCATTTCTGTGTGTAATTGGTGCAGGTGAAGAGAAGAACTGCTACCAAAACAAAAAAAAGGAATTTAATTCTCTTTCTGCTGTATAAATAATGTACATTCAAGTAATACTTCAGTGGTCTTGTCTGTTGTATGGATAGTAGTACAGAAGTGGGCTTAACTGCTTCTGTGTGGATAATAGTACAGAAGTTCCGACTAAATAATATTTTAATAGTACTGAACTGAATCACTGCTTCTACACAGATGATAGTACAGAAGTTGTAAACTGAATCACTGGCACTGCTTCTGTGTAGATAATAGTACAGACATTCTAAACTGAATCACTGCTTCTGTGTAGATAATAGTCCAGAGGTTCTAACTAGATATTTTAATAGTACTGAACTGAATCACTGCTTCTGTGTAGATAATAATAAAGAAGTTGTGAACTGAATCACTGCTTCTGTGTAGATAATAGTACAGAAGTGCACTTCACTGGTTCTCTCTACATTATAGTACTGAACTGAATCACTGTCTGTGTAAATAATAGTACAGAAGTGTAATTCACTGGTTCTGTGTAGATAAAAAGTACCAAGCTGAATTGCTGCTTTTGTGTAGATAGTCATATGGAAGTGAACTTTATTGGATTTGCTGTGGTGATAATAATATACATGTAAGCGAGATGTTTGACATCTGATGCCTGTCAATTTAACATTGTGTCACTTGACAAACATTCCTGGATGTGAAAAAAACACACAGTTGACCAATACAAAACTGAATTAAAAATACTAACTGGACTTATTGCTTTTGTATAAAACAAACAATATACTTAAGTAATTTAAAACTAGACTAGTGCTTTGCCATGCAGTGTATTATCAACAAGTGGCAGACATTTATTATTAATGGCTGTTAACGGCCATCAGTGCTTACAGTAATACACATCAATTCATCTGGATTAATAATTGCTTTCCTGGTTTTTTAACAACCCCCTACTATCAAAGATGATAAACAATTAGGCTATGATATACCTGGGGTTTTTTTTTGTCTAAATAATAGTTAGTAGGATGATAGGAGCATGATCTTGTTTGTTATTGTGTAGATCATATTACACATTAAATCAAAGAGGACTTGCTGTTTGGATAGTAGTACTTACACTAATCGAAAAACAAATTTAGAAAAATTGCTTGGCTGTAATATAGTTGTATTTTTCAATGCTCTGTTTCTGTTGTGTAGATAAATGTACACAAATACTACAGAATTAAAGTAGATTGTTATATGCATGGTGTATGGGACATACAAGTAGACATATATTTAAATGTGTCAGTGAAAAACAGATGCCAGAGATTATGGGCAATATATTTTAACAAGTTATTTTTGTTAACCTTAATTTCATTTGTAATATTATTCCATTTTATAACGATTTTAAAGGGATGCAGATTTCATAGTACACAGGTATTTTAAAGAGTTACCAACTGATATTGACTTTCATTGTTTAATAGTTTAAAAAGAGCTATATTTGGAACACGTGACCTATGTTTAACATCTACATGTATTGTACAGCTTTTGAATACCCGGCAATGAATAATTTCAGTGAACGGAATATATGTTTTCATCAAACAAAACAAACACCAACGTACAGTTCAATGACCGACACCCATTCTCATCATTCCTGAATTTCATTTTAATGGTTTTTTGTGCTTATGTCCATTTAAGGTTCAAGCATACTGTTTTGGGCACACACCTCAACAATTGGCTTCACATTCAGCCAGCCGGGGGTTTTCTCGCTAACGTTAGCAAAGTATTTTGACTGGTTCTTCAAGTGGTAATTTGGTTTACTGTGTAGCTTAAAAAACCCACAACAACAGTGTAGTGAATGTTAGTGACAAGTGGAACATGCCCCTGTTCTGTCAGTCCAGGACAGTGGGTTAGTTAGTTCATAGGAAAGAAGTACCTGTAGTGGCCTTGCACCTCGCCATAGACCCATTGAATGTTGTTCTGTGTCGGGGCTGGTGTCGGGCTGTGAACCCAATATCTGCCAGCCTTAAGTCTGATAATTTAACCACTACACCACAGAGGCTGGTATCATACACAGTACTGCTTGGAAGGGGAAACAACTCTGTGCATTAAGGAAGATTGATAAAACCTACAACTTATTACGATGCATCTTGTTTCAAAGATGATCTCTTTATTACTGGTTTTCAGTGCCATCTATTGAAAGTACAAATGTAATTTGATTCGTTACAAATTTGCATTACAGAGACAGTTTCATCGATATAAAATGTTTGATGTTTATTCGCGATCTGTGATAATGTTTTCTTCATTTAATCATTAACGTACCTGTAAAACCAATGCCGAAATGATTTGATAAAATGACGAGACTGACAATCCAGCGCACTTGATGTATTGTTTGAGTTTCATTTTGTTGGATTGTCACAGTAAGATGTACATAGACTGGTTTTGTTTTATACCCCCGTTAAAACCTGTCGGTGAGCATTGCGTTTCATAAGAATATAATATCATCAGTTGAACAGAAACCGTAACAGAATTTTTTTTAATTAAAATTAACGGGTAGTACATGTACAAAGATTTTTGTTTTATACTTTCAATACTACCAGGATTACTGTCGATACAAGATGAGGTGAATTGTCAAAGATTTTAATAAAAATTTAATATTTGGAATACCTTGAAAGAATTCAGTAATAAAAATAAATACTAGTTAAAAGTGATGAAATAACAATTTAACAAATTCAACGGTAAAATGAAAAATAATTGTCAAAGGTTTTAAGGACAGTGGAATATTTGATTTTAAAAACATTGAAAGAATTAATAATACAAATACATATCCAGTACGATTATTGTATTATATTGATTTCAGAACTATTAAAAAAGTGATAGCATAGAAATATACTAACATCAACTGTAAAATGAGAAATTAAAAATAACTTGTATTTTTAACCCATTTTATATCACTACATGTAGTGTTTAAAAAATAAATAAAAATTGTATGTTTAAATTGTTCATATTGGGTGCAATTGTTTCATGTTGTAATTATAGGAAGCATAATTGCTTTTGTTTCAAAATTAAAATATATATACCTTAAGGTTTTACTGCATGTTATGTTTATGTGCATATTATGTGTGTGATCAGTATATTCTTATGATTAATATGTCAAATATCAACTTAAGTAATATTTTTCATAATGTTGCTATGTTGACAGATTAATATAAACAACAAAAATACTGTTTTATTACAGAGAAGTGCTATGTATTTGTTCTGCTGTTTCTTTATTTTCTACCAGCGAATAATACTCTGTTGAAGTCTTAACATTTTTGTGAATAAAACTCACAAGATGTAACTCGTTCATTGTTTTTGCTTTAGTGGAATTTAATTTTTGCATGTGTAAATATTTGCGTATTGATTGTAGACTAATAAAATCTTTAACAAAAATATTTGGAGATTAGATTAAACGAAATCCAATATTACTATTCTGGTCTTTGACTCAAGTTTCACCAGGCAGGTTTCAATAAAACTTGGTGTAAATGAACTTCTCATGAACCTGACCAAATGTTCTTACTTTTGAAGGTGAAACACGATCCAATATGGCTGCTCTGGTTTCTGATTGGCTGAGACATTTTAACCAAATTTGGTCCAAATCATCCTCTAATAGTCCAGACTAAGTGTTGCTACTTTTTGGGCCTAATAAAAATCTAGAACTACTACCTTGACCTCTGATTGGCTGAAAACATTGTTGAGTTCCACAAGTAACATGATCGTCTCATGGCTCTGACAAAAGTCAATTAAGAATCCAAAATGGCCACCCTGACCATCGATCTGCAGCTACATTTTCAACTTCTCAAGTTCCACAATACAGATTTCAACTAAATGTGGTCCAAATGATACTCATGTGGCCCTGTTATTTTTCATGACGATTCAAAAAATATATACTCAACAACAAAAGTTTATTACTAGGTAAATATCTTTTATGACATATAAATTTACTATGGTTGAATAAACTTTAAAAAAGAAAACCAGGTCCTTAAATAAAAAGAAAGAAATATTTTATTTAACAATGCAGTCAACACAATTTATTTATAGTTGTATGGTTAAGGACCACAGATACTGAGAGGAAACCTGCTGGTGCCACTTCATCGGCTACTCTTTTCAATTAGCAGCAAGGGATCTTTTATATGCATCATCCCACAGACAGGGTAATACATACCATTTGTAGTGCACTGGCTGGAACGATAAATAGCCCAATGGATCCACCAATGGGGATCGATCCTAGACTGACTGCACATTGAGCAAGTGCTTTACCACTGGGCTATGCCACCTCTGCTGTTGTGTTAAGGCAAATGTTGATGAGATTATGTTGTTTGTAAATGGTAAATATTTAAGATTTTAGCATTTTCAAAGGCCGTGGTATGTGCTTTCCTGTCTGTGGGAAAGTGCATATAAAAGATCCCTTGATGCATTAGGAAAAATTAACGGGTTTTCTCTCATGTCAAAATCACTAAATGTTTGACATCTAATAGCCAATGATTAATTAATCAATGTGATCTAGTGGTGTCGTTAAACACAAACGTTTTAGTCACAGATTCCATCACCTACTGTTGAAGGTAACCCAATCTGGTACAAATGATCCATTCATGACCCTGACCATCACTGACAATACATGTATCTTCGTTTATTTCAATACAAATTCAAGGCATATGCTGTGCTAACGGATCATTCATAGGTTCTGGTTACAAGACGGATGTAGGCTACATGTTAGATCGAATATTTCTGTCTCTAGCGGGCAGCATGGCCCAGTGGTACATTGCCCGCCTGATGCGCGGTCGGTCTAGGATCGATCCCCGTCAGCTGACCACTGGGGTTTTTTCTCGACATAACCATATGTCCGACGCCGATATAACCGTAATTTAATGTGTTGAGTGCGTCGTTAAATAAACCCAAAATTTAAAAAAAAAAATTCTGTCTCTGTAAAGCTGTATTCCACCATTCTCCGGACAAGTTCAATGACTGTAAAAGTGGACGATTCAGGCCCCATCAGGGCCCATGGTCATCGACCCCTTGTGCCTCGTTTTG
>JAECMU010181947.1:0-16451 GCA_016106625.1 Dracogyra subfuscus
GGTCTAGGATCGATCCCCGTCAGCTAACCACTGGGGGTTTTTCTCGACATAACCGTATGTCCGACGCCGATATAACCGTAATATAATGTGTTGAGTGCGTCGTTAAACAAACAAAACAAAACAAACACAATTGTCAGTGGGCTATTTTTGTCTCAGCCAGTGCACCACGACTGGTGTATCAATAGGGGGTGGTATGTGCTATCCTGTCTGTGGGATGGTGCATATAAAAGATCTCTTGCTACTAATGAAAAAATGTAGGTAGTAAAAATGATTAAATGTTTGACATCCAATAGCCAATGATTAATAATCAATGTGCTCTAGTGGTGTCGTTAAACAAAACAAACTTCTAGTATTACAAAATTCAAAGCAAATAAAGAGACCAATAAAAACGGTTTAAATGGCTCTGTTTAAAGTTTCAGCTTTTTAAAAGTTTATTAGTATGCTACCTATCAACACTGAGAGTTTGAGAAGTGTCTGGGGTTTTGTAGACTCATCACCCACCTACCCATGATTGGGGGATTTATCATTTATTCAGGAGCAAAAAAGGAGCAGATAATTCTAATATATAAACAATATTTTGTGTATTATTTAAGGTAGATTAATTGCTTGCTTCTATATAATAATTATGCAGCTAATAAGTTAATGTATTTGTTAGTGTGTGAGGTTTGTGTTGCTTTTATGTTATTTTATGATACATATGTTGTTTACATTTAAATTTAGACATTTAAACAATTTCAGAGCAAATTCTTCCTACCCCCCCCCCCCCTTGTGTCAAGAATCATTATATGTACTTTTTAAAATGTTAGTTTATCGTAGTATGTTACTAAATAATTAGCATTAAACTTCAGCTTTGTTGTATTTCATGTGCTGTTTGTACTGACATTAGATTGTATTTTATACAAATTGCATTGGATTGTGTTTTCAGATTTCTGCTTTGCCAAAAGAAAGAGACATTCTGCCATTGTGGGAACTTCCTGGCTTGTCGTCCATATTAATTATGGATGCTGTGATTGCCAAGGTGGAAGTTGGACTTGATGATGCTTTCAACAAGGCTACGGTAAAATTAAAATAAAAATTGTGAATTAAAATAAGCATATTATGGGTTTTTCCGTCTGCACATATAGTTGTTATATGTATTCTTTTTTGGTGTTAGCATTTCTCTGTGTTACAGTAAATGTTATATCTTTTTAATTAATAAAAGTAAGGTTTTAAGATAAAATTAAAAAAAACATTCTCATTCTTTGTTATTAATACATATTTTTACAGTTCAATCATTTTTATTTTATGTTAACTTTGACCCATTATTCAATATTTAGCTAATTATGTGGAGTTTCACTTGTTTATAATTACAAACTTGTGATGTTACACAAATCACTTCGACAACATTCAGTCTTTTATTTTATTAATTATGGAAAACAGATTATTAAAAGGCTAAAAGAAACCGATTTATATGTATTTTGAACTCGATGAATTCAGGCATTCTTCTGGTAATTGGCAGAATTCCGCTTTTTAAAAAAAATTCCTTTCTTGAATTTTCCTTGCATTCTGCACTCGATTACATACCTTCGGCACGCATTTATAATTTTTAGAAATGTTTCAATCACATGCCTGTGGATTGGCTTTTAAGAATTAAAACCAAAATTTATATAAACATTTGTTTTTTTTTGTTGCAGGCTGACAGTGATCCACTCAACACAATGGATATTGCTGAGGGGTTGATTCCGAAAATGTATCAGCTGATAGAGGCCTACACACTCTACGTCAGGTAAAAAACACCTTAAAAGCGACTTGTGCGGACTCATTTTTTATCTGTATCAGAAAGTAACCTGTGTGGAGAACATGTTCTTTGCTGTCATTGGTGACCATGATTAAGGTCGACGACAGTCACTTTTGGCATCCTTGTTTTGTCTTTGTACACAATAAATGTAACATTTCTTACTGTAATTGCACTTGGAATTCAAATTTCATAAAAGGCACAATTTTATGATTACAATATTTTTTTCAAATACATCCATGCATTAGTAATGTTAAAAAAAAAAAATCGATAGCAATTTTGCATTGGAATGTTTGTAACATGTTGAAAACAGACACGTTATATACCCATTTTATTGTTATTGTAAGGAGATGTAAAGTGAAGTCATTGGAATACTGACATTCAAATTAAAAATTAGCTGTATTATTCCAATGCTTTGTCACATTCAAATAACCTTGACTCGTATCAAAATTCTACAATAAGCAAACAGTAATTTGTTGTATTTTCATAATTCCGGACAAAATATTTAAGTTTAAATTTTAAAAGATGAAATAAATAAAAAGGACCTTTAATAAATAAAAAAATACCATATCAAAAAATTAAAGCAAAAACAAGGGAGCAAATAAATGACTGTCGTTAACCTTAATTGGTAAATTTGGTTGTTTAATAACTTTTGAAATAGGCAAAATATGGGGGCTAATGGGGCTAAATATTTTAACCAATTTGAAATTTACTTTAATAGTTTTTCATTTAGGTCATGTATTATAACACAGTAATTATGTAACAGTGTTTTTAATTTTGATAAATCCTATTGCTAAAATGTTGAGAATATATTAACATTTTCTTAATTAAAAATTGGGAAAACTGACAAAAAAGCCTCATATATAAAAAATTATTTAACTTGTGAACATCTATAATACTCATTGGTTAATGCATGTACAAAAAAAACTAAATTAGAAAAGAAAAAAAAAAGCATTTGAATGATTAAGACCTATTCTCTCTCCAGGTCGTGTGTACTGGGTGAAACGGCAGAGACTGACAATCAGAGTATGAGTCCTCACAGATTGAGAGCATATGCCACCGTCATGAGCATTGCCTCCAACCGCTCGTCCAAGATCTCCGCACTCGGAATCAAGATCATGAAGTATCTGCCAAGTCCACTAAGAAATGCTGTCGAGAAGTGGAACACCAATGCTGGAAATGAGTTTCCAGGGACTGGTGCCTGGGTATGTTCATAAGTGCTGTTTACATTTGTGAATTGAGAAAAGGGGTTGTAATACAGTGTTTTTATAATGTCTACAGAATAATATTGTTAATCATGAAAATAATGAATCATGATCTTTTTGCATGGAAATAAATGTTCACAAAAATGCATATTAAGTTGTTAATAAATGCTGAATTACTTTTCCCTACATGTTGATAAGAGCTAAATTTAGCTTTAGTTGCTAAAACCCTTACCATTAAAGCAAACCATCTTTTCGTTTCCATTCTCATTTGGCAGAGTGTAATTGTATGACTTCTTATCTTTATATAAGTTTGATCACATGCCTTGATGTATCGAGCTGTAGCTTATATTTGAAGTCAACAATTTGAAAGACAATATGCTCCAATCATTTGATTATTACAAGAATTTTTAAAGTTGGCTACCAGTTGTACATATATGACCACAGTGAACATTAATCAGTTTAAAATACATCTCTTAACCCATCAGTTTCTCACTAGATTTGCTCAACTTAAACTTAAATTTCGTTTGGAATATCATACTACAACATTTCTGTGCTTATACTGGGATATTCGGCAGATATATTATCTTGATTTGTTGTCTGCTGTAGAAAAACTCCAATGAAATTTTGCCGTGTGAGAACTACATGGATGCCATCCACAGTGCACACTTGGTGACCCTGTCTGGCCAGGCGACGTTCAGCATCAACACCTCTCTCAGACACGCCCTGCAGTCTCTCGTCAAGATAACCAACGACCTCGTCACGTGAGTGCTTGTCTTCCTCACAGGCGGGACATAGCCTGGTGGTAAAGCGCTTGCTCGATGTGTAGTCGGTCTGGGATCTATCCCCATCGGTGGGCCTGTTGGGCTATTTTTTTTCTGTTCCAGCCAGTGTACCACGACTGGTATATCAACGGTTGTAGTATGTACCACCATGTCTGTGTGATGGTACATATAAAAAATCCAAGCGGGCAGCATAGCCCAGTGGTACAGTGCCCGCCTGATGCGCGGTCGGTCTAGGATCGATCCCCGTCAGCTAACCACTGGGTGTTTTCTCGACATAACCATATGTCCCGATGCCGATATAACCGTAATTACAATGTGTTGAGTGCGTCGTTAAACAAAACAAAAAACAAAAAATATATATATAAAAAATCCATTGCTGCTAATCGAAAAGAGTAGCCCATGAAAAGCATCGTTATGTAAAACATTTCTTTCTTTCTTTTGTTTGCTCCTCTTTCACTCACCACATACAGGCGTACAGCACTCACCTTAGGTGCTTGCGCTGTAGGATCTAATCACCTCACTGGACCCATTCACTGATTTAATTGATTGAAGGGACACACCCTAGTTTTGTAACACTAACACATATTTTTGACTATTATAACTGTTTTTGATAACTTAAATCATACTTTACTTTGATTTTATTGTTTAGATTATCAATTTCCATACATTCGAAGTATTTTTGGTCATCCAGGTGTTTTTAATATCACAAAATGCATTTCTCATATTTTTTAAAATGCATGTACGTCTGAGAAGAAACAGGTTTTAGTCTATTTTTGGAGGATATTTCACCATTTCAAAGTCACAGACTCATGTTTCAGTCATTTGTAACTTTATCCAAATATGTTACAGGTTTGTAGATTAACTAAACTTAGTGTTACTTTTTACGGGTTAAACCTAGGGCATGTCCCTTTGACAGTTCAGTTGAATTTAGTTTTAATAACTGAACAGCTTAGCTGTGTACCATAGACAGTCAGCTTTAATTGGATATATACACAGAAATAAATAATCTTATTACCTCAACAAAACAAGTGCAGCCTACAAAGCACAGGCACCAGCTTTCCAAAATAATTTAAACTGATGTGATCTGCAGTGTTGGTTTTGATTTAGATGAATATTCTATCTGGCCATGGTGGCTATCCACTCTCACTTCTGGATCAAATGTTAATACAAAGTATTGCAACAAGGGATAATATTAAACAAACTTAGGTACCTGGTAATCTGTTCACTTGATTTTAACATAGGTACTCGATTGTTCAGTTTCGTGAATTATGAATGGATAAGTCAGTGAGTTATGTAACCCTATTACATTAGTGTTCTTTACTACCTTAACACTCAAAAAAAGATATTTTGTAAAATTTTATTTTGTGGGATTACTAAACATACATTCCTTTCTGTTGCTAGGTGGTGCCCAGATACTAATCACAGTCGTGAGTTTGTGCGTGTCATGTTTCCGCTGATGTACGACGTCACCACAGAGTACCTTGTGGACATTGTGAGTATTAGGTCATGCTAGTGTTAGACAGTACCACTGGATCAATAACCGAGGCACAAATAATATACTGTAATTCAGGAAATTAACGTGAACAGGATATTATTGTGAAAAACGCGTCTAGAAGTAGGTCGCGATAATATCCTGTCGTGAATATTTCATGTCGCATTTATAAAAATAAACGTCTAGTTAAAAAAAATAAAAATAAACAAACTAACAAATTATTTGTTAAAATCTGTTTATAAATATAACGTTTAAGTGGATAAAATGAAACAAACATCACACAAACTTAACTAGCCAATGAAAGTTAAGAAAGAAATACACAAAATCGCAAAAGTAACGAGGCTTTACACAGCTAAATTAAATGGATAAATTAATCAATGGAAACTAACTGCGCACTTCAAACAACGACACAATTAACTAGCCAAGATATGTTGTTGAAAAAGTATTCTAAGCCGGAAGAACTAAAACTCTACTTTTCGGCGGAATGGTCGTATATTGAGAATAAATCACGAGGTCTTAATCCACTGGTCAGTAACATATCTAACATATTTATTGTTGCAAGTAAGAGTCGATCTACTCGCGATAATTTTGTATCGCGATTTTGGCTAGGGTTATCGACTCGCGATAAATTAATGTCGCGTTAATTTCCTGAATTACAGTACTTACATATATATATATAAATCATTCACAGTATTGAACTTGCATTATAATTACTTCAGAGTATATCCCTATTATATGATATACATGAACTGCATCAATAAGAATTTTAAAAATTAATGATAACCAGATGTTTGTAGCATGCATATTTGTATTAATACATTGACTACTGACTTATAACATATATTATTCTCACTTACGTAACCAAGGAGGCATGCATAGGAAGTTGTAACAACCCCCACCTTTTTTGCCATCAGTCTGATTTTATTACATAGTGTGATATAAACGATATCCAAAGATTTTCATGAAGAAATCATATTAGGTGATTTAGTTGTTGAAATAAAAAACCTCAGCTGACCACGGAGAGTCACCAGTCAATAGAACATTTGTCAGTAACCCGTGGCTGTTTCATACTGTGGTAAAGTTGTTAAAATGCATTGTGTTTATTATTTCCAGGTTTCCGAGTCACTTGAAAAGTTCCTAGGCCATGCAGATAGTGAGGAATTCTCTCTGCGAATGTACGAGTATGTCATTGCTGCCTGTCACAAGCTTCTCGTGGAGTACTCTGACTCAGAAAGGTTGGTTATGTAATTCCACTCTTCCACTGGTTTGAAAATTCATTAGGTATTTTTGTTTTAATTAATAACTTTTTTGTTTAATACTTAATTTATTTTAATGTTAAAATTTTTTTATGAAAATTGACCTCAACTATGTGCATACTGTATGACTCCACAATACTTTTGAGATATTTTATTTAAAATGTATATCAAAGGATGTGGAATATGCTGTTTGGGAAAGCACATATAAAAGATCTCTTGCTGCTAATGGAAAAGTATTCTGGGTTTTCTAAAAACAAATAAACACATTACCAAATGTTTTACATCCAATAGCTGATGATTAATAAATCATTGTGCTCTAGTGGTGTCATTAAACATAACAAACTTTATAAATTTAAATTTTAAAATTATTTCAACTTCATAGAAAGTAGTAAAATATCTTCTAATATGATGATCTAGAAAACTAAATATTTTTATGTTTTTATATTCTGACTTGCAGTGGTCTTGCCCCGTCCGTTGGTCCATTAGGCTATTTCTTGTTCCAGCCAGTGCACCATGACTGGTATATGAAAGGCTGTGGTATGTGCTATCCTGTCTGTGGGGTGGTGCATATAAAAGATCCCTTGCTGCTAATGGAAATATGTAGCAGGTTTCTCCTAAGAATATGTCAAAATTATCAAATGTTTTACATTCAATAGCTAATGATTAAATCAATGTGCTCTTGTGGTGTTGTTAACAAAACAAAATTTTCCCCCCTTTTTTTTCCCAGTGGTCTTGATGAGAAGATATTGCTGGACTGCCTCAAGTACATGGAGTACTTCTTGGAGAAATCAGCCGGAAGGAAGGCATTTGAGAAATTCTATTCAGAACAAGAAGGTACGTGTATTTACATTTAAAAAGTAATAAATTATGACAACTTTGTTTTTTTTCAAACAGTACTTCGTGACTGTTGTGTAACAAATCATGTATGTGCTCAGCGTTCGAAATAAGCACTTGTCCGTTTGTCCCAACAAGTAAAAATCCTCTCGGGCAAACAAAATGCACCTTACTGGTTGTCCAGTGGACAAGTAAAAATGTGCAATGAGATTTCATTTTGAGAAATCACAAACATCACCCTTGTACTTCAATAAAACAATCCTTTATTTTGACAAGTAAAAATATTGGCGGACAAGTGAATTTTTAGATGTATTTGTTTGATGGACTAGTAAACAATTCTGTTTATTTCTATCATTGGTGCTACCTCTTGTAATTTAACATGCAGATTATCTAGACTATCTTGCTACTATTCAATAAGATTATTCTGTGTAGCCATTACTGATTTCTAGAGTCTTACTGTTGACCAACAGTCACAATTACATCTTAGGCCCCTAATAGCTATTGCAATCCACAAATTGAATTTTAGTATTTTTTTCTGTCGGAAACAAAAACATTATGCCATCTAGATATATTTTGAGATTCCATCTCATAAGCTTGCAATTCCAGCCCAAAATCTCGGATAAATGGAAGCCGAAAATTTGGCTAAATTTGCAGACTGAAATTGTTCTAGTGTCAAGAAACACACCTGTCCCTCAACTTAAATGCTTAATTTTTCTTTAGTTTTTTCTGTTACAATTAAAAATTATTAGTAATGCCAAATTAATTTTAAATCTTTCTAGTATTTCTGTGAATTTTTGTTAATAATATATATTTTTGTGAAATATACAGACTTAAATTTCAGCTGATCAGCTATTTTTATTTAAATATACCTTTAAATGTATTGTTTTTAAAAATTCCAGATTTGTACAAAGTCCTGCTGTGTTTAGAGCGAGAAAATCTGTCGTCGGTGTTTGCAGCAAACATGCTCAAGTTCTTCAACAACTTGTTCCAACTAGGTAAGAACCTATTACAATGTATTACCAACGTATCTAAAACATATGTTTGTAGCTGTGATAATAAACATTAAAAATTTAAAAATTATCATTAAACTTAGAAAAATGTCGTGGTTGGAACTGAAATATTTCCACAATACGTATGACAGATATATCTGGGATGGTGCATATATACTAATGGAAATATGTAGCGGGTTACCTCTAAGACTAAGTCAGAATGACCAAATGTTTAACATCCAATAGCTGATGGTATATAAATCAATGTGCTCTAGTGGTGTCGTTCCTGTCTTGGACAGGGGAGCTGGCTCAGGGCCCGTGCTTATAAAACTTTTAGAGTCTAGACTCGATAATGTCATGGCAACGCCATACAAATTGTATGTGTGTTACGTCATTAGAGATTGAGTCTGGACTTTAAAAGGTTTTATAAGCATGGGCCCAGGTGTGTGCTACAACAGCTTGCTCTGAATATTCACGTTAAAACCTGGTCCAAGTCCCAAGTGGTGTCGTTAAGTTAAACAAACCAAACTTTTGGCCTGTCTAAAGATCAGTTGCTGAATTGAGTTTCTCAAACTCAGTGATATGGTACTCATTCTGAGGTGCAGTTACATTTCCATTCTAAACTGGGATGTAGATCGGGGATAACGCTGAATGTGATGCATTGTCAGTGAGAATGTGGTTGACACAATTGAAGATAAACTACCAAGTTCCTATCCAGAAAGCTTTTCCACTAAATGGATATATATGCAAGGGTTTCAGCCATGTCTCCCCCAATCAAATGTTTTTAGTCCCCTACCATTCCAGCCAATGGGGTCTATATATTTTGTGTCTGTCCCTCTGTCCATCGGTCTGTCTTTCTTACTTTATCATGTAGTGTTACAGATGATAAAGTTTACCCATTTTTGACAGTTATGGCCTTTGAACTTAAGTGGTAATTTCAGCCCTCGAAATTCACGACGGCAGTCGGCAATGCCGTCGCAAATTGAGAGTGGTGAAAAGTCTGTAGGCATTTTGTTTCTGAACTCTGTCCAATTACAGATCCCAGAAAAAAGCATTTATAATCGAGTGTGGTGCAGTGTTTTCAGTTTAATATAAATCGGTTTATTCCTGTATAGAAGCTTAAGAAAGTCAAATTGAGATGTAATGTTTTAGCATATTATTACTGCAGTGGGTCATATATGAATAATTTTGACGGCATTAATCTTTTCTTTAAAATTACCTTTGCAATGCTGTTGCAAAATTGATTTACGACGGCACTTAACTGCTGTAACAAACTTGTCCGAATTTCAAGGGCTGTAATTTTTGTTTTATCTGGACTTTGTTTTTTGCAATGCCTCAAGATATTGAGCTATAATTTTGTATGTATAGAATAATACATGAGTTTCCGTTTGATACCATTTATCTTACAGCAAGTTATAAGATAAATGGTATCAAACGGACACGAATATAATATTCTATTTCTTACATACCTCGAAACAGTGAAAATGTAAACAATATAATGAACTAAATTATGTTATTACAGAACGTAGTCATGGTGTTGGCTTTAAGAAAACATACTACGTCATAACCAAATCACTACTGTACTAACAGATTTGTTTTCCTCAATAAGTAGAGCACTCTTAAAATATTTGCCAACCACTCAGAAAATGAAATTGATGAAAAGCAAGTATTTTAATGTGGCGAAGTATTGTAATAATACAGCTAATTTTGAATTTGAATGACGTCAGTATTCCAATGACGTTACTTTGCATCTCCTTATAATAACACTACACTCAAAAAACGATACCCAACATATGTTTTGATACACAGTGGTGATCTCCTACATGGGTGTGTAAGAAAAAACTTGTTTCATATACTGTACAGATCAAATTTGACTTTTAAGGTGATTTACTCATTTATCACATAACTTGGGAGATACGAAAATATGTTGGTACTGGTAGGGGACATGCTTTAGACTGTCTGTTAAACTGAGATGGAGGGATAACTCTTGAATGTGATGTTGTTGATTGGTGTCGGCAGTGTGTTGGATGGATGTCACTGCTGTGTTTGTGTTGTTTCAGCGGAGGAGAACCCTGATGACAAGAGTTACGCTAAACTGTGTGCCTCGTTGTCGCTGCTCGCCGTGGTCAAGAAACACCACCTGCAGAGGCTGCTCTCCAAAATCATCTCCTGCACAGAAGAGGTGTGTATACGTTATTTGTGGGGGGAGGGCGGAGGGATGTAGGCCAGTGGTAAAGCACTCGCCTGATGTGCGGTAAGTCTGGGATTGATCCACGTAGTTGAGCCCATTGGGTTATTTCTTGTTCCAGCCAGTGCACCATGACTGGTATATCAAAGGTTGTTTTATGTGCTGTCCTGTCTGTGGGATGGTGCATATAACAGATCCCTTGCTACTAATGAAAAAATGTAGCAGGTTTCCTGTCTTAAGACTGTCAAAATTATTAAATGTTTGACATTAAATAGCCAATGATTAATAATTAATGTGCTCTAGGGGTGTCGTTAAAACCCCCAAAATTTTAACTTTAATGTTATTTGTGTCTTTTCTAAAAAAAATAGTGGATCTGGGTATCCATTATGAAACATGTGGGATGGTGCTGTCTTTAGGATGATGCATATGAAAGGTTACTAATGGAAACATTTAGCGGGTTTCATCTCTGTGGCTGTCAAAATTACCATTTGTTTGGCATCCAATAGCTGATGACTGACTCCATATAACCGTAAATAAAATGTGTTGAGTGCATTGTTAAATAGAATATTTCCAATAGCTGATGATTAATAAATCAATGTTTTCTAGTGGTGTCGTTAAACAAGAACAAACGTTTAACTTTAAACATGTAAGCATCAAAATTAAAATTATTGGGTTGAAATAACTGACGTGGAGGATCCTACTGGATCGAGAAGTTCCTTTTTAGAATTCTTGTTGTTCCTCTCCCTCCTGAAATCAGCCCTCGAAATTTGCGGCGGCAGTCGGCAATGCCGTCGCAAAAGCTATCTCAAACTTGATTTGCGACAGCATTTCATTGCCGTCGCAAATCTGTGAGTGTTGAAAAGTCTGTAGGCATTTCTCTCTGAACTCTGTCCAATTACAGATCCCAGAAAAAAGCATAAATTTATTATCATGTGTAGCTCAGTTTCCTCTATAAATATTAATTGGTTTATTCTAATATAGAAGCTTACGAAAGTAAAGTTGAGATGTTATATTTTAGCATATTATTACAACAGTGGATCATATATTAAGAATTTTGACAGCATTAATCTTTTTTTTTAAATTGCTACCATAGTGCCATTGCAAAATTGATTTGAGTTTGGTTTTTAAAAACAAAATTTGCTCAGAAAACCACTGTTACCGGGAATAATGGACACAAATACCCGTAAGTAAATGTGACTTTTTATATATTTTTTTGCCTAATTTTAATCAATATTAACTGATCTAAAATATCATTAAAATAAGAAAAACCAATAAAAATAATACTTACTGATTCAAATATGAACTCTATTTTATTTATTTATAAAACAATTCAGTGAATATATGTGAATAAAAATTACAAACTTGTACCAACTCAACATGGTTTTTGTCAAAATTTAATCCAGTAGTCTAAAGGTTAAAATTGTTTTTTTAAATTTTTTATGTACCAACAGGAATGTGAAGAAGACCAAAGCATCAAAGAGAATCGAATGTGGCTGCGCAGTCTTACTGTTTTCATTGTTAAAGAGAAGAGGTAGAGTTGAACATTCCAGTGATAACTTGGAGAAATTAACTTTTTAAAAACATTTAAATTATAGAGCTTGCAACATATATTGAAAAAAAACCCACCTAGTTTGTTTATGTTATCAATTTCGTATTACAGGCAAATTGTTATTCTGGAATAGTCATTTGTTTAAATTTCAAAACTATTTTGTCTTGTATAGATCCATTCTTCCATTCAGAATCCTACGTTAGCTTGTCAAAAGTTACTAATAGAATGAGGTTTTGACACCAAGTTGAAGATTTTAATTTTTGTTGATTATCTTTTATCTACCACTGACAAGAATTTCATAATGTTTTTATTTATTTTGCTCTTGTTGATCTTATTTAAGTTGATTTCCTTTACCTTGGTTTTCTTTTTTGGTAAGCAATGAAATTTCATTGCTTACCAAAAAAGAAAAACAGTTTCACAATAATCTAATAATGCATTTCAGATGAAAAACATTTTTAGCAGAAAATGTATCATTGACATTTGGAGGAATGTGTTATGTACATACAGTAGACTTGTCTAAACCAGATTTAAGTGGGCCTGACTAAATGTGTAGGCCTAAACACACTGTGTGACAAATGTTTGAGAAAGTGACTATACCTTACAGAAGCCTAGGCTAGTGCCCTATGTATTGTAGTAATGCGATTGATAATTTTTACTTGTCCAGACCAAAAATTCAGAGTGCCTGATTAGACCCATTTCATCAAAGTTGTTGACACTGAAGTGGACTCTGTTAACATACATACCGGCCTCGGTGACGTCATTGTTAGGCCATCGGTCTACAGGCTGGTAGGTACTGGGTTCGGATCCCAGTCGAGGCATGGGATTTTTAATCCAGATACCGACTCCAAACCCTGAGTGAGTGCTCCACAAGGCTCAATGGGTAGGTGTAAATCACTTGCACCGACCAGTTATCCATGACTGGTTCAACAAAGGCCATGCTTTGAGCTATCCTGCCTGTGGGAAGCGCAAATAAAAGATCCCTTGCTGTTAATTGACATAAGAGTAGCTCATGAAGTGGCGACAGGGGGTTTCCTCTCAAAATCTTTGTGATCTTTAGCCATATAACCATAAATAAAATGTGTTGAGTGTGTCGTTAAATAAAACATTTCTTTCTTTCTTTCTGTTAACATAGTATTGGTTTACTGAGAAATCCAGATTAGACCAATGGTGTTTTGAACAGGGTTCACTGTTTATAACTACCATGATGTGTGCTTTGTTATCCAGCTTGGTTGGGGAAGAAGTCAGCGAGGCCATCCTTTCCTCGTTGATCCCAATGGGCGGCCCCATTCTCTCGGACCCAGAGGGCGACATATCTGGATTCCAAGAGCTGATGGTCATCATGAGAATGCTGGCTGGAGCTGGGCAGGGTCAAGGTCATGTGTCCCTTTTCAAGGCAGCAACAGAGTGGATAGAAATTTGGTAACATTTATTGATTTTTACTATCGTTCTGTGTATTACACAGGTAGTGTTGTTTTTTAATAATTTGATGCATAATGATATTTTTGCGATTGAAAATAAGAATATATGGAACAGATGCATTAAAGATGAATACTAAACCAATTTAAATTGGAATCTCATTCTATATTTTTGGTGGTGTGGAGATAAAACAAAAACTATTATATGTAGGGGAAATATTTTATGGAATTCATTTGTTTTTTGTTTTCAAAAATGTTCTTTCTGCATTTCATAGCAAATCATTTATGGCCAAACCAGAAATAATGGAGAAGGCACTGACCAATACAGGAAAAGGAAAGGTATTTGTTTCTTAATTATTAATACACTGCACAAAATTCAGAAAAATGTATAAAAATTTCAAAATATTTATTTCTTATTGTAGACAGCAAATTTAGTTATATGTTATCAGTGTTCATAGTATACGTATGACACAAAGATACAGTAAATTGTCAAATGTGTAGTACCAATTAAAAAACCCACCCAGTTGGTTACTTACAAATTCGAGTTGATAATGGGTTGAGGTGTTTTAAATTGTGAATCATGATATGCAAAATAGTTACAAATTCAAAAAACTTACAAAAGAGATCTGAAATATTTCACACCTTTGAAAGCTATGAGACATAAGAAAGATTATATTTTTATTTTAAGAAATTTACTAAATAATTTAAATTAAGTTATAAATTCAAATTTTTTACGAAAGTGATCTGCAATAATTCCCTCCTTTGAAAGCTATGAGACATAAGAAAGATTATATTTTTATTTTAGGAAATTTACTAAATAAATAATTTAAATTACCAACCTTATGTCCCTATTGTCAATCTTAACATTGTAAAATTGTAATAATTATTTTGGTGTTTCTTTTAAGGATTTGTTGGAGACTCTCTGCAGCCTCCTGTGCTATGTTGGGAAAATACTGGGAGCCTTGAAAAGGTCATCAGACAGGTAATGAACAAATTTCTATATAGTCATTGGCCTTGTTCAGATGGTTAAAATGCTAGTTTTAATAAAACTTTAGGGTCTATGTTATTGTAAGTGGATTTAACATTGAAATTCTGGTGGACAAAATTAATTAAATTTCACAAAAATAAGAAAAAGATTGCATCTCTATATTGCATTATGGAGTTTTGTATCTGCACAGAATGATATATGGAATACTATAATCGTACTGTCTCCCAATTTCGATTGACGTATGTTTCGAGACTTCATTTGTAACTGCATGTATTGTATTACATAAAACTGCATGTATCATATTACATAAAACAAGGACAATAGATGTTTAATCTATGACAATTGAAACTGTTTATTGTTATGCAGGGCTTCTAGAATTTTCCAAAAATCCACTAGCCATGGGATCAGTGATTTTGAAAATTCATTAGCCATGCTTCAAAATTCACTAGCCCTACTTTATGTACTTTTGTACTAATACTACAAAGTAAAATAAAACTCAAATTTAGCGAAACATTTCATTTATGAGCAAATAACAGCAAAATACATTTAATTACATTTATAACACATTTCATATAAATATACTGAACTGAGACATAAATTCGTTTTGACATGCACAGGGCTCACCCTGGATCCAAAATACCTGTTGCCTAAATATTAGCCAAATGGAGTTTTTATTAGCCATATTAAAAATGTTAGTTTGAATTGCTTTTTTTTTTTTTTTTTTTTTAAAGTGACCCATCATTTCCAAGCCCAAACAATTTCATAATTTGTGCCATGATGTTGCTGTCGATTTTAGCGTCGTGTTAAATGCTTGTTAGGCCTATGATTTCTGCTTGGAAAATACTTCGGCTAAGAAAGCCGACTTCTCAGTGTACTCCATTTATTAAAAGACGAAGAAAAAAACCCCGTTAATTTACGGTCTTTTTAAAATCCAGCTAACTTATTACTTACACATTTATATCTAAAATTATCTAACAAATATGATTATTGTAAACTAATTTTATTCAGTGTACATTTAACTGCAATTTGTATACAAATACTGCATGTTCATTTCCCGCGATAGCGATCTGCATGCATGCTCTCGACCATGATACAAAATTAACAAAGACAAAGGAATAAACAAAAACAGCAGTTAGGTATTCATTGATGCGAACAACTATTGTTTTTCTACAAATTTACATCACGATTTACTTTTGCGTAATCGTATTGTTTAATGTCCGCAACGATGTCTCTTAACACGCGGGTGTTGGCTGACTCTGAAGCGTGACGTATATTCGTGTCAAGAGTTGTTCTCAGTTCAGCCAAGGAACATTCTTCCTAACGTTCGTAAACTATTTGATTGGTGTTCGTCGTGTCCATTTGGTTTAACGTGAAGCGCACACACCAGTCTAGCTAACGTTTTGTTTTCGCTCGGTCTGACTGAACTCAGCCCTTCAGATAGACTACATGTCTGTCGGCCCTGAACTGGCATGTGTATTCAAATTGACACTCATTGTCGGTCTGTTTATATTACTTTGGTTCAAAGATTTTACAAAGTAAAAATAGCAAGTTAGAGATCATTTCTGTCATACATCTTAAATGCATGCCGTTAAATTTAATAACTGTGATTATTAAAATCAGCAAACATTATAAGGCCTACGCCGAATTCTGCATGACGCGGTTTCTTGTTTCCGGTCGCGAGATCGCTATTACACTGATTGAATATTTGGAATTATTATTATGTTTGAGGTTTAAAATCAGATATATGGTTTTTGAAACAATTGCACACTGTCCTATATTAATACTCAATCAGGCTGATGTCGCCCATATCCCTTGTTCTTTGATTG
Organism: Dracogyra subfuscus; assembly: GCA_016106625.1. NCBI lineage: Eukaryota > Metazoa > Mollusca > Gastropoda > Neomphalida > Peltospiridae > Dracogyra > Dracogyra subfuscus. Next base: position 16,299 of record JAECMU010181947.1, read on the forward strand.
GGCACCGATGAGCTAAAACACTCAGTGTCAGTACAGCCGGTAATCTGGTCGATGTTTTACGATCGGTTACATAAATTAAATACTAGTGAAAGGATTTAACAGTTTGTTATTACAACTTGTCATGCTCAAAGTATAACAAGTTGTTTAATCCAC
>JAECMU010182042.1:1873-20163 GCA_016106625.1 Dracogyra subfuscus
AGAGGGGGGGGGGCAGGCTGTTGTTGTATTGCAATGGCTATATCGTTACAAATATATATGACTGGCATTTTGTTGAGGGGTATCCTTGATTGGAACGTTGCTGCTATTAAGCAATCGCAACGGAGATCTTGTAACATTAATTGTACATAAATTAATTTGTTTCCAACCACCAATCCCCTGTCTAAAAAAAACATCAAAAGAAAAACAACAACAAACACAATAACAACAACACAATAACAACAAAAGAAACAAAAATACCCCCCATCAAAACAAACACCAAGCTCACGTAGTTTATTGCTGTGATGAATTTTCAATGCGGATTTTCTCCTTTGTCATATCAAAAGTATCTTTACAGACGAAGTAAGAAGAATGTTTCGGCCTAGTGTAGGGTCCCGTTCGACGAAGCGATCTTAGCTCTAAGGTCACCTTAAGCGCATGACTACCTCATACACTTAAGGCGATATCAGAGTTACAGTCGCTTTGTGGAACGGGGCCCTGGTAGTGGCATACCCTTGTAAACATTCGATTCAACTTATTTGCTTGCTTATGTCCAATTAAGGTTCAAGCACGCTGTCCTGGATATACACCTCAGCTATCTGGGCTGTCTGTTGTTAGATGGTTAGTGGTTATTGAGACAGATAAGAGGGTGTAGTGGCCTTATACCTAGCCATTGCGCCCTGCATCTACCAGACTGTAGGCTTAACCATGACGCAGCCGGGGCCGGTATTGTAAACAAACATCACTTATACATGTACACATGTACAGAGATTCTAATTGTAATATGTTAATATTCTTCATACTGAATGCCATCTGTATGCAAGTCTGTGACTGCGACGTCTGTGTGTGAAGTGTCTCTTTACTTTTAACATTGCATAATTTCAGACAGTTTAAATCTTGAATTACTCCTCTTTTTTTCCCCCCTCGAGTTTCTTTTATTAGTCCGTTTGAACTGCCTTCTTTGAAATTCACTCGCTAGCTTATCGACAGCTGTGGTGGTCATATGCAATTCTGATTTAAACTAGAGGATAGTGGAGATTTTCCAGTGCAGTTCCAGTACAACGATTAATATTATTATGTTGCGATACAAATGAATTTATGCAATAATTAATAGAGCAAATCATAGTTTCAATCTGTGAAAACAGGTGAACACTAAATGTGGTTAATCTACAGACCTGTAACATAGTATCTAAATAAAGTTATAGAGTAAAACTAAAGTATGCGATTTCTATCCTAGAAAATACCGTCTAGATTATACTAGAGTGTGACTCGATACTCGTTAAGCGGGCAGCATAGCCCAGTGGAACAGTGCCCGCCTGATGCGCGGTCGGTCTAGGATCGATCCCCGTCAGCTAACCACTGGGTTTTTTCTCGACATAACCATATGTCCGACGCCGATATAACCATAATTATAATGTGTTGAGTGCGTCGTTAAACAAAACAAAACGATAATCGTTACTTCTCAGGGATACATGCGTATTTATAATTATAAAAACGTATTTCGGGGTATTACCCAAAAGACACAAAAAAACCCAGCAACAATCCAGGATGACCAGCAAAATATGTTGTAGTGTTTAAACACGTAGTTCTGTCACCTTAATTTCTTTTTAATTTGGAGGTCATCTGCATCAGTGTTAGACTGTTTATAAAGTATGTTGTATCGACTAGTAGAAGGCTCTCTTTAGTTTAACACGTTTGAAACAGAATGTAATCAAGATGCTTTTAATTATGTTGTGCTCATTCCAAATGCTGTAGAGAATATGTATATGCATTGAGGCATGTACTAGTTTCAGAGATGGCATTGTGGCGGGACAAAAAGTATGTAAATGTCCCGTAAATGATATCCTCGAGAGTGGCTGTCCTCTTATAGACTATGCATTACATAGTCATGGAAGTAGCAACTATTTTACCTAGTGTTCATTGGACTCTGCACTGTACAGAGATATGGTTTTGATCATGGATAACGGTTTTGTGGTTCAGATTGAACAGTGCGCTGATGAATTCGTTTTGTGTTGACCGACTGACCGAAGCGGGCAGCATGGCCCAGTGGTAGAGTGCCCGCCTGATGCGCGGTCGGTCTAGGATCGATCCCCGTCAGCTGACCACTGGGGTTTTTTCTCGACATAACCATATGTCCGACGCCGATATAACCGTAATTAAAATGTGTTGAGTGCGTCGTTAAACAAACCGAAAAAAAAGAAAAAAAACACCGACTGACCGATATCTATTGACGAAGGTCGAAAGGTTTAAAACACTTCATTTAGATGCGATCAGAATCTGCTCTACGTGGATAGGATCTTTGATCCAGAGAACTAGTTGTATTATTGTATTATTTTGATAAAACGTGACTAGTATTTTGTGTGTGCAGTAACAATGACATTTAATTATTTAATGCAAAGTTCATTGATTACCAAACATCCCGTGTTTATCATGTGACTAGTTTTGTCTTTGGTTATTAAAACTGAATATTTATGTCTATTTTATTAATGAATTTTGTTTTGCAAAATCCCGTTCTTTTTTTGTTGTAGTGTTGTTTAAACAAACACATTATTGTGTCGTTTAAAACGGCTTCGTCTGTATGTAACAAGGTTCATGATTCAACCTTTGTAGCACTGTGCTTGAACCATGTTGGTGTACCTGCCAAACCAAGTACTACAATGTCGTGCTAACCTGGGGGCGTTGTAAAAAAACATCCTGTTATATTTATATGGAGCCAAATACGTTTCCACTTGGGGATATAGTGCATATAGTGTGTTTAACAGTGTCGCCTATGGGATTTTATACGTTATAGCACAACCTCTAGCTAGTACATTTGTACTGTTTGTCCAGTGTGTACAGACGTGCTAAAGTTTTAGATTCAGGTCTATTCAAACACTGGAGATAACGTATGTTATATTGACTGATTTCTGTTTAATTAAATGAAGTTAACATTTAAAATTTCCATTCTGAGGACAATGTTTACAGAGGTTACTGTTACTCAGAGTATGGATTTGGGTTATTGATTTAGAGAAATAGATGAACGCTTTCAATTCTCAGAATATTTATGTTAACATAATTACGTCACTTGGATTGTATGTGCAATGATAATGGAATTAAAGTGACAGACCCTAGTTTGTAAACACTACGACGTATGTTTCACTATTAAATCCGTTTTGATAATTTAAATTAAACTACTTACATTTTATTATTTATTATATTAATTTTCATACACCTGAAGTGCTTGTGGTAATCCATATTTTTGTAATAATCAGCAAATCATTTTTCATAATTCTAAAAACTCTCGTTTGTTTGAGAAGTAATGGTTATCGAGATAAGCTGTAAGTATTTGTCGACGATATGTCCTCATTTAAATATCAGATACTTTAGCTGCTCTCTGTTATAAACTTACCATGATGTATTGCAGGTTTAAAGGGACATTCCTGAGTTTGTTGCTATGTTTTAAGATGTTATCGACTAATAAAATGTGTCTACGATTAAACTTACATATTAAATATGTTTTCTTGTTTAGAATATTAGTGTATATTAAATGTATTTCTTATCGTTCTAATAGTACTAGGTACTACGTACGAAACTATTTGAAAACAAAATCCAATTTGGGCTTATACGTACTGAATATACAGACACTGATATAGTAAATAAGAAAATATATATAATGTGTACATTTAATCATAGAAATATTTTATTAGTCGGAAACATCTTACAATGTAGCAAACTCGGGAATGTCCCTTTAATATGTCGGAACAGTTTGTGCATTTACCATTTTAATTTTCTTCACCCAAACTCATATCTTAGTCCACATTACAATCATACTTCTTTCGCCATCTTGAACCAATTCAACTTGGATCAAAACAGTCTTTAAAACACGTTCACACACAAAAACAGTTTTAATAGCATAATAAAAACTAGTCAACAAAATAATTTTGATACGGAACATCCTGTTAAAATGTCAGGCTTCCTCACATTAGTTCGTCTAGAATATGTTACATTTTCGATCGGTGTTAGTTGTGTTTTAATAAAATGTCACCGTCTCATCCATTTGACCTATTTTTTGCAATGTCGATAACTGTAATCCGGTCTGTAAACACCTGATGAAAGTGTGCAGATCGTGCACTAAAACTCACGCTGTTCTGTCTAATGGGTCATCCATTAAAAACTGGATGAATTAAGCAAATGTTATAGTCACGCTGGCGCCATACACCTTCCGTATCGCCCAAATTGTTAAAGGGACATTCCTGAGTTTGCTACAATATTTTAAGATGTTATCGACTAATAAAACATTTCTACGATTAAACTTACATATTATATATATTTTCTTCTTTAAAATATTAGCAGCTGTATATTAAACGTGTTTCTGATCGTTCTAATATTTGTACTAAGTTAATTTTCATTTTATTAACTAAAAAATATTTTTTTCGTACGTACGAAATTATTTAAAGACGAAATCCAGTTTGGGCTTCTTACAAATATTAAGACGACCAGAAACACATTAAATATACAGACATTGATATTCTAAACAAGAAAATAAATTTAATATGCAAGTTTTATCGTAGAAATATTGTATTAGTCTGAAACATCATACATGCAGCAAACTCAAGAATGTCCATTTAAAAGTAACTATTTATATCTCTTTTGTTTTTTAACCATATTTCTACTTTATGTTTCAAATTTAACTAATCTTAAATATTCTTAAATATTTTGGCCGTTTTTATCTATATATGATAAAATATGTTTTCTTTCTAATTATTAAAATATTGTGGACGGGTACTTGTATTAAGCAAATCTTAATGAAAAACCCCACCCTAAAACGTTATGCATGGTCAACACCGTATCTCAATGCACAATGCAGCCGAATGAACATTTGACAAAATAAAGGTTAATTCCATGAATCTGTCTAGTACCCCATCTATAGGGAAGACAGCCACTCCTGAGGAGATCCTTTAAATACATTCTTCCTGCACTGCTCAAAGAGGACTGCCACTCCTAGACTAATTTACTAAACCAAACTAGCACCGGACAGAGCTCATTGGAATAAATATAGCTGTGAAAGCATGTACTCGTGTAAAAATAATATACTCCAAAACAATGTTTCCTGACACAACAGCACGCCCAGGCAGTTTCAAGTATCTTGCAGTCAGCTCCTTTCAATAATAATAATTAGTTATATAATGGTCTTACAACTCTGCATATATTATACTAGCGGAAAAAAGTTCTTGTGCATTACTAAAAATGGTGTGATTTTCTTATATGTAATTAAATCAACACAATTATTTCACACATTATTTATTTGCCATTTACGCACAATACCAAATCCAGAAGAAAAAACGTCTGGCATTTTTGATACCAATCTCTGGGTCATAAAGAGGGGAGGCGTCGAAAGTGAGTTCACAATGTCAAGACCGTGTATGGCCACCGTGTGCGTGCACACAGGCCTGACAACGACGTCTCATTGATGACACCAGATGGTTCAGAAACCCTTGTGGGATGTTGTTCCATACCTGAACAAGGTCACGATCCAGTTGGTTCAAGGTCAATGGCTGGTTTGGCAGGAGACGTAGGCGTCTCTCCATTTCGGCCCATACGTCCTCAATGGGCGACAGGTCAGGCGAAACAGCGGGCCAAGGCAGTGTGTTGACATTCTGCTGTCTCAGGAAGTTGGTCATTACACGTGCGACGTGAGGGCGAGCGTTGTCTTGCTGCAACATGACGGCGCCACGTTGACCTTGAAGGAACGGGAGCACATGCGGTCTTATGATCTCATTTCTGTAGCGTACGGCAGTCAGAATTTCAGTCACAATCACCAGCTGCGTCCTCCCGTGTGATGTGATGCCTCCCCAAACCATGACGCTCCCGCCGCCGAAACCTGCACGCTGCACAACGCAAGCGTCAGCGTAGCGTTCGTTAAGACGTCTGTAGACTCGATTTCGACCATCACTACTGTCCAAATGGAATCTGGACTCATCGGTGAATAGCACACCTGACCAGTCGCGACGGGTGAATCGTAAGTGCCTTCTACTCCATGCTAGACGCTCATTTCGGTGACGTCGTAGCAGAATAGGACGTATTGTTGGGCGTCGTGGCCTGATGTTGTGCTCCAATAAACGGTTGCGAACTGTCCTGGCACTGATTGCTATCAACCCAGGGATGGTTCTGGCTGTCAAAGATGCCGCCCGAAATCGTTTCAGAAGATGTGTTACCCGAATATGGTTGCCATTGGAACTGATTGAATGCTGGAACGCTTCTCGTTTCGACAGCCTACACCACCAGGTTGCATTCTTTTTTAGCGAGATTTCATGCCTCCACGTCATGTCTCTGTCTGTCTACGTTGACTCGTATGACGGCCATTCTGCAGAACGCCACGGTTGTTCGCGTTTAGTCTCTACATGCCCGAGCCTATCCTAAGAAGAAATAGGAAGCGGGGTCGACCCCTACTACTCTTTTCTTGACTTTGCTTTATATTGATACCATCTCGTATCCTCTGGAGTCGGGCCCGTCCGTAGCACTATACCAACCCATGACAATTGGACTATACCCTAGTCTGATACTCTCTCTCTCTCGTTCAGGTGGATCTGACTTCTCAAGATCTGTTTTTCAGCACAGCATTACACCTTCAACCTCTAATGACTATCAATCTTGGGTTATTGTTTTTTTTGACAGAATGCAACCCATCTCGTCCCTATACACTGTGCGCCCAAACGGCCGTAACGAGGTCACACGCGTGGACATATCGATCGGACTATAAACTTTTAAATCTGCATTCAAAATGTTATGTCGAATTACTTTCTTTAAAAAAAAAATATTATTAAGTAGTCTGATCCTATCTTCTTTCTCTCAATTAATTTTGGACTGCCCTTCTAAAATGCTCCAAATTATATAAATATCCGGCCGAGCTGTCAATTCTTTTTATTTTTGGCTTATAGCTTTTTCTCGGGGTTTTTTCTCAATATATTCTATTAACTTTTAAACTAATTGCTATTTTGAAAATTCTGCTCATTTTCAACTCTATCCCCTCTCCTCCATCCTGAGTCAGGCCACCGATCTTATCGGAGGTCGAACTCTGGATGGGCGTGTTCGAAACCCTAGTGGTATATGAGCACGTTAAACTAGTTATTATCATCAACGGCAGCAGCAGCAGCATTACTTTTGGAATAGCATATTTTCATTTTATTGTCGTACTTGTATCTCCTCCAAGGTTTAAATTATGCACGCTGTTATTGTCATAAATATTATCCATTTGGGCTGTCTGTCACGGAAATTAGAAAGAAGAAAGAAAGAAATGTTTTATTTAACGACGCACTCAACACATTTTATTTACGGTTATATGGCATCAGACATATGGTTAAGGACCACATATATTGAGAGAGGAAAACCGCTGTTGCCACTTCATGGGCTACTCTTTGCGATTAGCAGCAAGGGATATTTTATATGCACCATCCCACAGACAGGATAGCACATACCACGGCCTTTGAAATGCCACTCATGGTTCACTGGCTGTGACAAGAAATAGCTCAATGGGCCCACCGACGGAGATCGATCCCAGACCAACCGCGCATCGAGCGAGCGCTGTACAATTGAGCTACGTCCCGCCCCATCACAGAAATTGGTACAGTGGCCGTACATCTCCGCACTGAGTTTTTTAAACTCGCTCCGATTTAGGACCGGTACTACGAATGCAACACATTTCAGCCCATAGGGTGATAACTTAACCGTTTTAACACCGACCCCGGTAGGCGGATTTGTGTCTCAAAATAATAGTAAAACATCGCTATATTTTATTAATGAAATATTGCATCGATGTTTAATGTAAAGAGTACCTAAAGAATTTACAATTTCTTTACAAGTAAAGAAAACGGCGATCTGAACTTTAATTGACTCTTGAGCAATGAGCATAGAAAACAAGACTCGTATTGGAAAATGTGGTTCAGTGTGCCATATTGAAGATAACTGTGCCATCCAATAAGACGGCTCAAAGCATGGCGTAGTCTAAATCTGGCAAAATGCGACCTCATCCACAAACCTTTTCAACCCTTGTTCTGGAATCTTAGTCCGAGGAAAACCACTTCTGACCACCCATGAAATTAGGTTAGCGGAAGCATTCAGGTAAGAAAATGGGATCTTTCAAACTGACAAGGTTAATGACAACGCGATCGATGCTTTGGCTAGTTGGATATCAACGCAAATCTCACATTTCTTGGCTGTTAGGTTTAGACGTAATGGTGCTGTCACCAAGACCTATCATTGCTTCCCAGTTAGTGGGCACATATTTGTTCGGCATGCCGGAGATGACTGCTGAGAGCCAGTGGTTGCTTGCTAAAGTGGATGGAATTTAAATTATACGTGGCCGTGGACACCAGAGTGTACATAATAAATACGCACTGACTGTGCTGATTGAAATGTTTATGAAATACCAGTCACTGCAGTATTACTGAACTCTGCCGGCCTCGGTGGATTCGTGGTTGGGCCATCGGTCTACATACTGGTAGGTACTGGGTTCGGATCCCAGTGGAGGCATGGGATTTGTATTCCAGATACCGACTCCAAACCCTGAGTGAGTGCTCCGCAAGGCTCAATGGGTAGGTGTAAACCACTTGCAACGACCAGTGATCCATAACTGGTTCAACAAAGGCCATGGTTTGTGGTCTCCTGCCTGTGGGAAGCGCAAATAAAAGTTCCCTTGCTGCTAATCGACATAAGAGTAGCCCATGAAGTGGCGACAGCGGGTTTCCTCTCACAATCTGTGTGGTCCTTAACCATATGTCTGACGCCATATAACCGTAAATAAAATGTGTTGAGTGTGTCGTTAATTAAAACATTTCTTTCTTTCCTTCTTTTTATTACTGAACTAAGAATAGCATGTCGAAATTTATAACTGAACAGGGCCGTAGGAAAAAAGTACGAGTTTCCACCTACTCTTTAAAGGTAAACATATGGCTTGTGTCACCCCATTAGAAGCTGTGAGTCCCCAGCATAGATTGTACCCCCTTCAGGTGTTGTTTCGACGGCCTTGCGGAATAATAATGCGTGCATTGCTTTGTCTTTTAAATTATATTCACTTACGTACTTACGAGTTTAGCACATAGCTTTATAATGTCTCTCAGTAATTGAAAACATATCTTATTGCGTATAACATATATACATACAAGCATTGGGCACAATTTATTTAACTTACGAGGCACTCTTCTAAATTAAATTGGCGACTGCAATTTTCAGTAAATAAATAAATCAATCAATGGACGAAAACGATTGAATAAACTGAAAGGACAGAAAAGGAAAAGAAAAGAAATGGAAATAATCGATGGTTTAACAGTATTCTTTATTAACATTTATCTTCTCATACAGCATGGTAAGTAATAACAATATAATAGTAAAAGTAATAACAAATATATAACTGCTTCTGCACCATGAGATAGCTTTTTCTTAGTCAAATCGTTGTGCCTGTTTAATATATTTGTGAATATGATCAAATATTTGTTGCTATCATAATTAAACGTTTCTTGTCCATTTAATATTAATTGAAGATTAATTTGTTCAAAACTGTTTATAGATATCTCTCATTTAGATGATACAGAAACCAAAATGGCATTCAAATATTAAGCAATTGAAAACAAAGCTGTATTTTCCTCATTCCATTTGGCATAATATCTTTAAAAACATACAAACACAACTACAGTTTCCACTACTAATAATATTTAAATACAATATTTATAAACCCAAAGATCTCGTCACCACTTTTAACAATAAACATCTAAAAATGGTATATTTTGGCACTCTATTTTGAGTTTTTATATAGTGATGAACAAGTGTCCTTCCCTAAAGGTTCTGGCAAGAAGATTTAGAAACCAAGTTCAGAAATATGTGTTAGCGATACACATAATCTCATACACGAGAATTCCGCAGGTAGACAAATACACACTGTTAAAAGGAAGTGCGTTCGAATGTGATCTAGATTGTTAATAATATCTAAAGGTAATCGAAGAATAGTCCGTCACGGGACGAAAACAAAAGTTAGCGATCTATTCTAAATGCTTAAATATTACAGATGCATGTATACTTGAAATGTGTTTTATAAGCAGCTTCTTTTATATGCATTGTTATAGCATGCTCTTTTTAAAAAGTAAAATAGCTGTGTTGGACCTCATTTTTCACAAAACGCATTCTTCACACGTGTGTTGCTTGTATTTCATTATCTGAGATTACCACCCGAAAGAGCCATAGTTTCCTTTTGCTTAATGACACAACTAGAGCACGTTAATCATCAGTTATTGGATGTCAAACATTTGGTAATATTAAAAACAAAATTAAAGGTACTTCTGAAACCTGGACAATAATTAAAGCCCTAGAACAGATTAAGGATTCATGTGCATCCAAATATATTATTTTTACAGACTCACCTTCACAATACATGGAATTGGAGCACCTCTTAGTTGAAATTGTGTTACGAAAGTATGTCTTTTTATCAATTGCCTATAAAGATGTTATATTTTGTTAGGTAACCAGCCATGTTGGCATTAAAGGTAACGAAAAGGCAGATGTTGCTGCCAATCCTGCTTTAAAATTGACCCGTGTCCATGTTGGTGATTTTAAATTTCATATTAACCAAAATATATTTTCGACTTGGCAATATGATTGGAACAAGCCGACGAGAAATGATATATTTGGCAACAAAAATGTTTTGGAATCTTTTAAATTCCATCCAAAGTTAATTGTACAGTTTTTAAAACACTTTGACTTCTATACAGTTTTAAATTATACTTACCGTGATTGTTTGTATTGCATTATACCCCCACCCCCCACCCCCACCCCCAGCTTTTTACACTGTGGTTTTTACATAAATATATACACATAATATTTTCATATATTTAACATTTGTGACACCCAGTATCCGATGTGTATTTTTGTGCTAGGGTGTCGTTAAACGTTCATTCATTCAGTGTTTAACGACGCCACTAGAGCAGATTGATTTATTAATCATCGGCTATTGGATGTCAGACATTTTATAATTTTGACATGTGCTCTTAGAGAGAAAACGTGTTAAATGTTTCCGATATAACCGTAATTATAATGTGTTGAGTGCGTTGTTAAACAAAACAAAAAACAAAATGATAGCACATACCACGGAGTTTGATATACCAGTCGTGGTGGACTGGTTGGAACTGACGGGGATCGAATCTAGATCGTCTGTGCATCAAGCGGGCCCTTTAACATTGGGCTACATCCCTCCCCATGTAATAGAGGCACTGCATCCACCACATTAGTAGCAAGGAATATGCACTTTCTCATAGACAATACACCACATGCCACGGCTTTTGAAAGAGCAATAGATAGCAGAATACAACACGATTTCACCCACATGTCAAACAGTGGTCTACAACTGATATATCCTGTTTGTAGAAAAAAACTATAAAAATATATGTTCGTTTTAACCTAGTACAAATATTAGAACGGTCATGTAATTATAATCGTTAAAAAGTTTCTGTTAGTCGCTAACATCTTTAGAATTGAAGAAAACTCAAGAATGTCATCTAAAATCACAAAATTGACCATTGATTATTACGTAGTCTCAAAGAAAATAAAATTATCACTTGAATATCGTGAGTGGTCGTTTTTGTTCGAACGTATCCTACCAACAGGCCTAATAATATGGTTTTTTTTCCTTTGGATTTTTTAAAAGAAAACAATACTAGAACTCCATTTCGTTGTATTGATGCAACCGGAAATATATTTAGTTAAATAGTTTATTATACTATCAAGTCATTTATATTGTTTTACAAGTCAAGTTGATGAAAGCGAAACGCCTTGTAAATTAGAGCGTTTGTTTACACTGTGCATATATAAATTGGACGGAGCTGACGTCACTTCGGCCCAAACTATACCTCCGGACGTCACAAAAACTAAACAAAATGGCAGCCTTCAGTTAGCAGGAATAATCGTGGGTTATTTTTTATTAACTCTAAAGTTACGCGTTTTTCATTTGTTAAAGTGTCAGTATGTGTTGGTGTCTTTCCAACACATAAGGCTCTTGTTGGAGTTTAGTCTACCTTTAACCATAACAAATAACATCCAGGCTATAAGTGATTCACATATGTATTTACCTAGATTCCATTTGTATATGTAAAGTTTGTAGTTTGTATTTAAGAAAATATTAATTTGAAATCTACTTGGAATACACCTGAATATATTTAGGTCTAAGATAAGTATACAATGGGTTTGGGCAAGGCATATCTGTATCTGTTTCTAATAGCATTAATAACTTAGTGAGGGCATTTTAAAAAACGTTTGTACTTTCCAATCGAAATAAAGGATCTAAACAATTCATATCTATTACTTCTATTTACACACGCATCTGCTAACTATTCTTGTAAATACACATCAGTTATTACATTTGTGAATTTTCTGAAACAAACTTACATAACCAAAACAACTACCACATAATGCTTTTGCCACCTGACTTGCCCATTTCTTTCTCGCTTTCTAATGTATATGATTTCAATAACTGTCTGTTTACATGAACTACCTTAAGATCCATGATGACATCTACATTTGATGATGATGATTATAATGGACAACCGGCATCGGTGGTGTCGATGGTTAAGGCCGATAGGTACAGGATTCGTAGCCCGGTACCGGATGCTACTCAGAGCGACTTTTAACGACTCGATGGGTAGGTGTAAAACCAATGCACCGATTTCTCTCTCAATAACCACTAACAACTAACCATCAATCCTCTCTCATGGACAGACAATAATAATGGACAATATAATTAACAAACAAGAAAAAACCCACATTCGCGTGGTAACCATGTATGTCAAATCGTGTAACTGAAGGTTTGATACTCATGGAAGCTGTCGCGTTTTCTTTAAAAAGAGAGACAACTCTAGTGTTAAATTGGCAACAAGAGTAAGTCTTCTTTCTGCACGGGGACGGGACGTAGCTCTGTGGTACAGCGCTCGCTCGATGTGCGGTCAGTCTGGGTTTGATCGCCGTCGGTGGGCCCATTTGGGATATTTCTCGTCACAGCCAGTGCACCACGACTGGTATATCAAAGGCCGTAGTATGTGATATCCTGTCTATGGGATGGTGCATATAAAAGATCCCTAGCTGCTAATCGGAAAGAGTAGTCCATGAAGTGGTGACAGCGGGTTTTCTCTCTCAATATCTGTGGTCCTTAATCATATGTCAGACGCCATATAACCGTAAATAAAATGTGTTGAGTGCGTCGTTAAATAAAACATTTCTTTCTTTCTTTTTTTTTTCTTTCTGCACGAGTTGTTACATAGCTGAGTATACTGAAATAGGCAACAACCGCTTTAACAAAAGGAAGGAAGAAAATGTTTTATTTTACGACGCACTCAACGCATTTTATTTACAGTTATATTGCGTCGGCTTATGGTTAAAGGGACATTACTGAGTTTGCTGTAATGTATTAAGATGTTATCGACTAATAATATATTTCTACGATTAAACTTACACATTAAATATATTTTGTTTAGAATATTAGTAGCTGTATATTAGACGTGTTTCTGATCCTTCTTATATTTGTTCTAAGTTAATTTTCATTTTATTTCCTAAAAAATATATTTTCGTACGTACGACATTATTTGAAGACAAAATCCATATTATTAAGACCAGAAACACATTGAATATACAGACGCTGATATTTTAAACAAGAAAATATATTTATCATGTAAGTTTAATCGTAGAAATATTTTATTAGTCGGAAACATCTTACAATGCAGCAAACTCAGGAATGTCCCTTTAAGGACCACACAGATATTGAGAGGAAACCCGCTGTCGCCACTTCGTGGGCTACTCTTTTTCGATTAGCAGCAATGGATCTTTTATATGCACCATCCCACAGACAAGATAACACATATCACGACCTTTGGTATACCAGTCGTGGTGCACTGGCTGGAACGAGAATCCTAAACCGAGCGCTTTACCACTGGGCTACGTCCCGCCTTTCGCAACATAACATGACCCCAGCAATGTGGTCCTCCGCTAAAAACACACCAAAAAACCTCACAATATATGGGCCCATCGACTGGGATCGATCCCAAACAGACCGCGCATCAAGCGAGTGTTGTGCCACTGGGCTACGCCCCGTCCCATCCACTCTAACACGTTCCAAAACGTGGTACTTCACTGCGGTATTTAAAATTCTCAAAAACAAAAGACAAACAGTCACATTCGTTGTTTATTTATTTTCAATTATAGTAGATGTATCTGCAAAAGTTTCTAACAAGTTGTATATACCGCCGCCCTCTACCAATCATAAGCGTACGAGACCGGGGTGGGGGGGACCTCAAATTCGGACAAAAATGACATATATTTTCAGGAGAATGTGCTAACCTAAGACCTTTGCACCATGTATTTCCATCATTCTACCATCAAAATTAGTTGTAATACATGTAAAAAAAAGTTTATTAGTGGAAAACATCTTGCAAAGGTCCCTTTAAAATACTGAGGGTCCGTTGACACCAAAAATCAAGCGGAAACCGCGCCGCAAAACGCTACGGTTTCCGTTCCGTACTGCAGAATTTCCACGCGGAAACAGTGCCGCAAACGCTAAATATAGTCACGTGATCATGTTAAAAATTGTGGCAAGTTTGGAAACATGGCGTCTGATGATGAGCTTGGAGATACTATGGAATTGTATGCATTTTCAAGAGCAAAACATCGGACGAGAAAATGTACAATTTGGACGCATGATATATGCATGTCACTAAAAATACCACCATTTAGTGAAGGAATTGCATTCGTACGAGGGAAAATTCTACGAATACTTCAGGATGTCTACACGCCAATTCCAAGATATTCTTAATCTGATCGAAGATGACATAAAGAAAGAAGATACGAACTATCGGGAGGTTATCTCACCTAGGGAGAGACTTGCAATTTTTTGAGGCGAGACACATAAATAATAAATGTTAGACTTGTTTTGATAACTTAAACATTCAACCAAATGAGCCTATTTCAAGTATCAACATTGGCGAATTAAAATGTATAGCCAGGATTTGTGCGTGCGTGCGTGCGTGTGTGTGCGTGTGTGTGTGTGTGTGTGTGTGTGTGTGTCTATATTGTGAGGTTTTTGGGGTTTTTTTTAGTGGAGGACCACATTGCTTGGGTCATGTTATGTTGCGAAAGGCGGGACGTAGCCCAGTGGTAAAACGCTCGGTTTAGGATCGATTCCCGTCGGTGAGCCCATTGGACTATTTCTCGCTTATGCCAGTGCACCACAGCTGGTATACCAAAGGCCGTGGTATATACTACTCTGTTTGTGGGATATACGGTATTAAATATATTTTCTTCTTTAGAATATCAGTGTCTGTATATTCAATGTGTTTCTGGTCGTCTTAATATTTGTAAGAAGCCCAAATTAGAATTCGTCTTCAAATAAATTCGTACGTACGAAAACATAAACTGAAAATGAACCTAGTACAAATATTAGAACGATCAGAAACACGTTTAATATACAGCCACTAATATTCTAAAGAAGAAAATCTATTTAATATGTAAGTTTAATTGTAGAAATATTTGATTAGTCGATAACATCTTAAGACATTGCAGCAAACTCGGGAATGTCCCTATAAAAAAACCCAGACGTTTTCAAATATGTATAATATCTAGCATTTATTTCAGTTTTGATATAATTCAAAATGTATTTAACCGGTGATGCATGAACATTGTTAATCAAATCACAATCATATCTGTAAAAGAAATTATTATTCCTTTAAGAGATATATTATCAACTAAGATGATATGTTATCACCGAATTTGATAACATATCTCTTAAAGGAGTTAATAGTTCCACGAAGCGATCTTAGCAGTACTATCGCCGTATATACCTACATGTCATGTCATAAGGCTTAACGTGTACATTCAGAGCAAGCTGTTGTAGCACACGCCTGTCGTGGGCGCAGGGACTTGCGTAGACAGATAGGTTGGGGGGGGGGGGAGGGTGTAAGGGGGGACGCCTGCACAGGCAGATGCAAGGGAGCACCAGCAGTCCAACCGGGGTTGGTAACAGGCGGGGTGGGTGTTTTGGGGCTATTGAGTTTTGAATGGAGCATTAAGGCCAAAAAAATAGAAAGCGCAATTTGATTGAAGGATTTTTGGCGCAGTTTTTGAACGGTCGATCGAAAGTAAAAGAGGTATGCGAGCTAGTATAGGTTTTGACTTAGTATATCGAGAGTACCTACCATCGCCACCTTATTTTATTGTCTACGATCGCCAGCCCGTTCCACGACGCGGCGTAGCTTACTACCGCCGTAAATTACTGTGAACATTTACAAGTACGAGGCAGTTTTAAGCCACTAACGTAGCTGTCAAATGGCAGTTAAATGATGATTCGGTAATTTCTTAAGGATACTAACTCGGAGATTTTAAGCATGACCTTAACCAATATATCTTTATAACTTATTTATTTATTTAAAGATTATTGAAACGTTGTGGTTGTGAACAAACGTCATGCTGTGATGCCAGTCCTGGGAGTGTGACAGTCCTCTTATAGGCGATGCAGGAAGGACGTGTTCGCATCGATCATACACATTTATTTATTCCGGAGAAGGATCCCCCACCTCAGTGTGAGCACTGTATGTGTACTCTTGTGTGCATATGGGGAAATATATATTTGATAGCAGAAGTGCTATTCTCAACTTGTGTTGAAATTTCTACGAGGTACTGACTTTTATTCTAAATTGTAACTGTACCTATGTGAGAACATCATTCGTTATTTTGTATAGCACATACTTATTTACACATGCACGTGTTCAAGATATACGACTGGCTGCTGCTAGGTCATTAATTCCATACATCCAATTAAAAACAGCACGGTCGAAATCGATTACACTTTGATGTATATTTAACTTGGCAATTATTTGTTGATGAATGACGAGTAAATTAGCAAGGGCTGTAAAAAACTTTTAGTAAAAAACACACGATGTTACAATTTGCTTAAAACCTTGTTCTTGAGGATATGTAAGAAATAGAATACTACATTCGTGTCCGTTAGAAAGAAAGAAATAAATGTTTTATTTAAAGACGCACTCAACACATTTTATTTACGGTTATATGGCGTCAGACATATGGTTAAGGACCACACAGATATTGAGAGAGGAAACCCGCTGTTGCCACTTCATGGGCTACTCTTTCCGATTAGCAGCAAGGGATCTTTTATATGCACCATCCCACAGACAGGATAGCACATACCACGGCCTTTGATATACCAGTCGTGGTGCACTGGCTGTGACGAGAAATAGCCCAATGGGCCCACCGACGGGGATCGATCCCAGACCGACCGCGCATCGAGCGAGCGCTGTACCACTGAGCTACGTTCCGTCCCCTATCTAAGACTATGTCAAAATTAGCAAATGTTTGGTATCCAATAGCCGATAGCTCTAGTGGTTGTCGTTAAACAAAACAATAAACAAACTTGTTTTCTATAATTCCTTATTGAAGACAATAATTGATGTCATATCATGTTTGAAACATTTGTTTATTATGTGGAGGTCAAAGCCTTTTTAGACGAAATAATTTCTTTCATGTTATAAAATTTAATTTTTAATTATGAGCAAATCCAAACATTAAGAGTATGAACGCTCAAGACTTGTACGCAAAAAAAATATCCTGTGTAGTGGTGTCGTGTGGTACAAGATAATGATTTAATGTTACATACAGACAGACGGAAAACGAAGTGGAATATCCGTTGTAGGAAGTACATCAATAGATATCAAGGGATAACAAACACGCACACACACACACACTCACGCACACACTCACACAATGGCATTGCCACCAATTATGAAGATAATACACCCACCCCACCACAGTTGGAAAGCGAATTAATATATTACTTGTAGCTCCAGTTACTGGCATCTTCCGACGTGTATGAACTCTTCTGTATTTCCCCTGCGTGTGCTGTAACCTCACCGTGGTGCAGGGGTGTAACATTCTCTTTGAGAATGGCCAATACAGCACAAATGTTTACATTCGATCTACTACAAACATTAGGAAGACCAGAAAGAGTAAAAGTCAGTATCTATCTGTGATATTTGTATTTTGGCACAGTTCTTAACACTGTTTTATTTAAATCTTGAATTCTTATTTTGATGTTGATCATCACTTTATTTGTTTGCATTACCATAGTTTGACACCCAATAGCCGATGTATTTTTCGTGCTGGGGTGTCGTTAAACATTCATCCATTCATTCATTCTTCTGTATTTTGAATCGTAGATCCGTGCTTTAATGTGTATTTGTTCGATCATTGTAATACCAAGGCGGGAAACCTAGCTTTAT
>JAECMU010182060.1:441-12742 GCA_016106625.1 Dracogyra subfuscus
GGCCTAATCACTGCACTCCTTCAGATGCCTTTAGTCCGATGGCTTAATCACTGCACTCCTTCAGATGCCTTTAGTCAATATTTACATGTGATATTCTAGTTTGTAAAATATGAGTTATGCCTCAGATGTCTGGCATTTTACATTCATATTATAGATGAGGCAGGATATCATGTCAGTTAATGTTAGGCCTGCTTTTCATTAATGCAAATTCTGTGTTTTATTCGGTTTCCACACACAGAAATGTGCCTTTCCGTTTATACATTTTTGTAAGTGGATTACTATATAAACTTTTATATCGTGGAAGTGTAGTTTTAAGCCAAAAATAAATACTTCATGTTATGATGTCACCACGCTGGTAAAATTTCTCTTTAGCCACTTTTTCAGTATGCCAAACGCTTACACGCAAAATCACACATATTTAACTACATTGTATTATAAACTCGCACACAGAATGTTCCTTTGTGAACTTACTAGGATATCTTTACATAGTTGAGTATCTTTACACTGTTAATATTAGGATGTTCTTGTTTAGAATTTGCATAAGATATTTTTAGACAACTGATGTTAGGATGTTTCTGTTTAGAATTTGCATAGGATATTTTTAGACAACTGATGTTAGGATGTTTCTGTTTAGAATTTGCATAGGATATTTTTAGACAGCTGATGTTAGGATGTTTTTGTTTAGAATTTGCATAGGATATCTTTGCACAGCTGATGTTAAGATGTTCCTGTTTAAAACGTGGTAGGATAACAATTTGTTTTATTTTTATTTTCACAGTCCATAGTTGATGTTCCTATCTTTCAGTTTGGATTGTCTTGGGTGTCACAGTTTTACTTAATTTTAGATTATAATCCCTCAGTTTCTAAAGGTAATTTTGCAAAATTAGTGATTTTCTTTACAGATAATCCGCATCAAAACCTACTGGGTGCTGTTAATTGTGTTTGGCACTGGCCTTGCCCTTTTTACATCTGTTACAACATTCATTCAACAAATTCTTTGTCCCAGAGGCTATAATAATGTAAGTTTTTACTTATTCATGTGTGTTTAAGTGCTCTTTTATCAAATCATGACATGCATTATCTTCTTTTTTTAAGAAAAGATAATTAAAGCAATGGCTATTAAGAAAAGTTATGCCCTATCTAAAACATTATATCTGAGTTAGAATTTGTAACACATATCATGACTTCATAGTAACAGCTGGGATCATTCCCGTCAGTGGGCCCATCAGGCTACTTCTCACATCAGCCAGTGCACTACAACTGGTATATCATATGGTTTGCCTTTTTTTAATAAAGTTATGGCCCATGAAGTTAGGAGATGCAAAGCAAATTTTGGCCTGTTTAGGGACATAATAATATTACTTTGGCAATACTTTCAAAATGCTTTGTTTTTTTCTAGAATAACAATAATGATTTGAGAATGAATTTTTATTTGTTTTAGAAATTGAGCAGCCATACTGAGTGAGCGATCACTGCAGTCTGTTTATCTGATTGTAGGACTTCTCAGGATTGTGTGGTGCCTTGATGATAGGACTGGGAGTAGTAGGTGCAGCAATTGCAGGCATTATCTGTGATAAAACCAAACGCTTTGAAGAGGTCACGAAAATATCTTTTGGCTTAACAGTCGCATTTGGTATTTTGTTCCTGGAAGTAAGTTTTTACTTTTTAGTGTGGATATAGGGACAACCATTAGATATAATATTGTTAAATTTTGTTTTCCAAAAATGCAGTTTAATAAGTAACAATTTTGATGATATTTTTTCAATGTCAGAATATTTGTATTATTATTGATTCATTTAGTACTCATTAACCCATGACTATGTCAATAGTAAATGACATCAGGATTTTGCAAATGTGCAAAATAATGTCTTCATTTTCCAACCTTTATTTCTAATAATAAATAGCTGAAAAACTGATATTTAATTAAAAAAAAAAAAAATGTATTGATTGTTCTAACATAATAATACAGTGAAACCTTTTAAAACCAGACCCTCTGTAAACCAAAAGTCCCTCAAAACCGGACATTTTTCATGATCCCTGTTTACGTATCTGTACAGAAGAGAACCTCTCTAAACCGGATACTTCTTATAACCAGACTGTTTACTTGGTCCAGAGGGTGTCTGGTTTAGAGGAGTTTCACTGTATATTAGTTTGTGGTGTTTTTTTAATGAATTATCATTGAGAGTAAACAAAAGAAAAAGGTTGCAGTAGTGCTGAGAATAGAGTTTAGGGTGGTTCACATTCAGTTGCTATATATCAACCTTTAAAAAATGTCATTCCAGTTGACATTAAGTGTACCAGTATGTCCCTGGTAACCTGTTTATTATAAGTAATATTATATGGTATTTGAGTGATAAAGATGATAGACCAAACATTTTTTGGCATTGGATTTTTTGTTTATGTATTGAGGTGTACTTATTATATTCTGCAGTCACCCTTTAAAATGACAGAATATGATGAGCAAATAAGGTAAAAAGTGTTGCAAGACACAAGTCTGACTGTTTTCTGCTTCAACCAGTGGTCCACAACTGGTTCTTCAAAGGCTGTGGTATGTGCTGTCCTGCCAGGGAAAGCACATATAAAAGACCCCTTGCTGCTTGTCAAAAAGAGTAGCCTGTGTGGTGGCAGCAGGTTTGTTTCTAAAGAAATATGTCAGAATGACCATATGTTTGATGTCCAATAGCCGATGATAAGATAAAAATCAACGTGCTCTAGAGGCGTCGTGCTCTAGAGGCGTCGTTAAATAAACTTCAAACCTGACTGGACTTGTATGTCTCAGTGACCCAGACAGCTATGCCAGCAGGAGCTTTGGCTTCTGTTAGGGACACCCAAGCTGGACTGGTCAATGGGTAGAGGCTAGACTGATATGGACTAAAGGTGAGGTAACCCTAACAGAAACCTTAGAATGCTGAAGTCAGAGGTATTGGGCCACACGGCGCCCTCTAATAGACTGGACTTGTTTACTTAGGACTATATATATGGAGAAAGTAACTAGCTAATGACATAGGATATCAGTTTTATCCTGACAGAATTTCCCATTCGGATTGAACAGGATAAAACTGATATGCTATGTCATTAACTAGTTATTATTATTATCCTGCAGTCCATACAAATTAAGGGGAAAAGCTATTATTTCCATTATTGCAGCTGCATTGTACAGTGACCTAGAGGTCAAATGAGTGATTCTGTAATGTAGTTATACATGTGATGTCAAATGCATAACATCAAAGGTCATAATCTGCTAGTAACTGTCAATGACTTTGCTTTAATCGGTGATCAAAATTGAAACAGTGGTTGCAGATTAAAGGATAAAAAATAAGTTACCGGTTATTACCAAAACTATGTTCCAAGTGAAATAATTCTCACAGACTTTTGCATGGGCTTCTCTGCCAATTTTGTTTGGTGGAATTTTAAAAATAGTTGTCACTTCTGACCACACATCATTAATTTCATTGCAGTATTTGGCAAACATTGCAAAACTTAAATGTTTATTTTATTTTATTGACATGACCATATTTTTCCCATCAACAAATAAAGCTAATATATTCTACGTAACTAACATAGATAGATCACAAATATTATGTTTTATTTATTTTGTTTCAGATTGCCAGGTTCAGAGATATGGAAGTGTATATTGCTGTGGTCATTTCACTTGTTGGTTTGTTTGGCTTTGCCATATATCCTATATGCATGGAGCTGGCAGTCGAAGTTACCTACCCTGTTGCCGAGGCAACAAGTTCAGGTCTTTTGATCATATCTGGGTAAGTGCTGCTACAACACCATCATGTAATGTTGATAAATCATTGTGAGATTTTAAAGCTAGTACTCATTAATAAAAATGTTTTATTATTTATTCTTAAATATTGAAAACACTTAAAGGGACAGAGTCGTGAAATATTTTGTTTGTGATAATAATACACTTAAAACTATTTTTATACCATCAATAAAACAATAGGTTTAGTGGTGGTAATTGAAACTGAGTGTTAGCTCGAGGCATGGGATTTTTAATCCAGATACGACTCCAAACCTTGAGTGAGTGCTCCGCAAGGCTCAATGGGTAGGTGTAAACCACTTGCACCAACCAGTAATCCATAACTGGTTCAACAAAGGCCATGGATTGTGCTATCCTGCCTGTGGGAAGTCCAAATAAAAGATCCCTTGCTGTTAATCGACATAAGAGTAGCCCATGAAGTGGCGACAGCAGTTTTCCTCTCACAATCTGTGTGGTCTTTAACCATATGTCTGACACCATATAACCTTAAATAAAATGTGTTGAGGGCATCGCTAAATAAAAGATTTCTTTCTTTCTTTTACATCCAATAGCTGATTTGTCGTTAAACAAAACTGAGTCAAATCTTCATGTTGGTTAATGGTAACTAAAACCCGAGTGTTAGCTGTTGTGAAAATACAATATTGTGTTTTTCAGTCAAGTTCAGAGTATTATATTCATGTTGGTTAATGGTAACTAAAACCCAAGTGTTAGCTGTTGTGAACATACAATATTGTGTTTTTCAGTCAAGTTCAGAGTATTATATTCATGTTGGTTAATGGCAACTAAAACCCGAGTGTTAGCTGTTGTGAAAATACAATATTGTGTTTTTCAGTCAAGTTCAGAGTATTATATTCATGTTGGTTGCCCAGGAACTTCTTCAGCCCCTACCTCCAGAAGAAGTGAACCTGCCAACTGGGTGTGTCACCAATGGCACCCATGTAACTGCCGAGTTCATACCTCAAGACTGGACAGGTAGTCAGAGATTTCTTTTTAATTTTTGCTCCCAAATTTTTAAACATTTAGATAATAAGCTTTTGGTATATGGTACAACCTTTTTATTGCACAGGACTTGTTACGCTACCTGTTCTCATGAGAAGGTACAATATCATAGGCACAGTATCATGGTGCAAGTGCCATGTGTTGCTATTTTAATACCGTATATGATCTCCTATAATGCAAATGTTTTTTTCATCAAAATATTATTTTATAACTTAGGGGGTTGACTTATATGGGAGTCAGAAAATTACACACACAAATATTAGCATTTTGGAGAAAGTATTGCAAGGTTTTATTGGTGAATTATTCCAGTGTTTCTTATACTCAAATGTGTTCATTTTACAATTTAATTTTTATAACTTTCTGGGGTTTTGGCATTAGATTGGTTTTGGTTATAAAATTTGCAGTGGAAAGAACTGATCTCACACGTTAAGACAACAGCCAGCACTAATAACAAAACTGTAAACAGTACTATATAAGCACCTGATGTCTGTGTTTATTCTAAAATCTGGTCATTGGCATTAATCGTCGTTCAGACAGTCTTGTGTACAAAGTATATACATGTACCAAACACACCAAGTTGTGACCAACACGTTCCATAATGAGCTTCATGAATCTTAATCACTTTTCACTAAAAACAGCTTAGACTGCTATCTAACAGGGAGAGAGTGATTTTGATGTGAAAACCAGTATATTTTCTACAACAGAGTTATCTTTCTTTAAATACCGATTCATTTTACAGGCGAAAATATACAGTACTTGGTTGTAGCTACAATTGAATTGATCCTATATATAAACTCTACTTAAACAACACAGAGAATATACAAGTTTTAACATGTTTTATATGCTGATTAAATAAAGTGTCGTGTTCAATATGTCTTATCATACATGTCATAACAAATTGTATGAAATTGTTGAATTCACAAAATCTGGCGACTTGACGGGATAGGGTTTTTAAGAGAAAGATGAATTGCACAGAGATGGCAACATCTGTGTTACAGGGTGTTTGCTTCAACATAATGCACCCATTTCAATCAGTCATTCACTAAAGATTTCCCCCAAACAAATTTATGCTAACAAATTAAATTATTTATTATTTGTGTCTCTCTTTCAAAATACAGTGCCCTACATAGTAACTTGAAAATAATACATTGCAAAATTATAGATTTTTGTTATTAATATTCATGTCATTTATAATTGTAATTAAAACACATTATTTAAGTGGATCATATAAAAATTGTTTCATTGTAAGTAATTATTTCATTTTATCCAACAATTTGGTATACGACTCTTAAAAATGAAATGTAAATAAATATTTTTTTAAAAAGATCAGTACATTTGAAATAATAATAATGTTTTATTTATGTCTTCCTTTTTAAGTCTCTACATTATTCCTGTTTGGTGTGGGAGCTGCTGCCAGTGTTTTACTCACCGTGTTCTTTCGACCATCGTACCGGAGATTACGAGCAGAAGATATAGCAAGAGCAGAAGCCCTTCTTAATTACGAAATTAACATTGACTCAACATAGCTCTAGGAACCAGTGTTTGCTATGTAGCAGTGACCAATCCAGAGGAGGGTTCCAAACATCCAATAATCAGCATTTTTAAAATAAGCTGCATGTACATTTATTTTTTTGTGATATACAAAATCCGATTTAAAATTACTGATGTAAGATGAAGGTGTGTGCTCCCACTGGATGGTGTAGTGCATGGCTGTCCACCACTCCAAAATACTACCGGACATTTTTAGCCAGTTGAGGCCTCTTCCCAGACATTAATATTTTAACACTAAACAACTTAGTTTTCACATTATATAAAAGTCAGCTGAAATAATAAGAAAACTGATTATAAAAATAACTTGGAATGCACCATTCATATGGGAGTATGACACTAGATCCCACCGAAAAAGCACAAACTTTTGTGGATTCCTCTTGCCTATCAATGCACAAGCCTGAGAATATTGCCGAGAAGATATCTCAATATGGAAAGAATAGGATTTCAGACATGTCAGAAAGTCTCAACAGCCACCATTTCTCACTGTCTTTAGTTTGGACCTCCTTCAAGAATATTCTGACTCAGCTGCTTTATACAGAATGTACTGACAGGCAGTGAGGACATGCTAGACTGTCTTGTGTCATCGGCAGTGAGGACATGCTAGGCTGTCTTGTGTCATCAGTCACTAAGAATGTGCTAAAACCTTATGGGACCACTGGATTGCATGTATGTCTTCTGAAATAGAACATAGCCCCTGTGTTCCTAGTGATAGTCCACGTGTTATGTTGAGTCTGGTGATTATCAGTATCGGGTTCCAGCTTCTTAAAGGACTTGTCACTAAAACCATCAAAATGGTCAAGTATAATATTGAGTCCGTTAAAAATGCTCAACATGGGACTGTGAGTCTTTGATACTGAATTCTCAGGGATATTTTTTTTTTCCACCACAATGCCTAGTGACTGTTCATACCCAGGTTCAACCTCAAAGTTTTGATCTTGTTGAAAGTGCTAAGAATAAAAAACCCTGGGTCTCATTAGGTCCTTGAAGGTGTTTTCTTTGTCACCACTTCGCAAGAGACTGTCAAAATAATAACCATCAAATGTTGAGTTAAAATTAAAACCATCAAATGTTGAGTCAAAACAAAACCCATCAAGTGTTGAGTCAAAATGAAGACCCATCAAGTATTGAGTCAAAATAAAAACCAAGTGTTGAGTCGAAACAAAACCCATCAATTGTTGAGTCAAAATGAAGACCCATCAAGTGTTGAGTCAAAATGAAGACCCATCAGTATTGAGTCAAAATAAAACCCCAAGTGTTGAGTCGAAACAAAACCCATCATGTGTTGAGTCAAAATGAAGACCCATCAAGTGTTGAGTCATTTGAAAGAGCTAAGCATGGAGGACTTCTGGTTGATTTACATCTATGACAGAATTGTCAACGATGTTTTCTTTTTCACCATAAGCAATTGTGACTCAATATCTTGAAGGAATGTCACCATCATCAAGTGTTATGTTGGGTCAGTTGCTAATCATCATATGACTCTTCTTGAATTACCAGGGATGTTTTCTTTTCTTCCATAAGAAATTACGACTCAGAATACCTTGAAGGAATGTCACCATCATCAAGTGTTATGTTGGGTCAGTTGCTAATCATCATATGACTCTTCTTGAATTACCAGGGATGTTTTCTTTTCTTCCATAAGAAATTACGACTCAGAATACCTTGACGGAATGTCACCATCATCAAGTGTTATGTTGGGTCAGTTGCTAAGTATCATGAGTTGCTAAGTATCATGGCTTAACTCATCTTGAATTTCCAAGGATGTTTTCTTTGTCACCACAAGGAATGGTAGTCCTGTGAATGTCAGGATCCAGTTCCTCAAAGCTGGTCCATATAACCATCCAAACCTAGTCACTCTGTAGATTCCTGCATTTCAAAACTGATGAAATTTCTGTCAGCTCTATTCAACTAAAGTCCTAATACTCAGCTGGTTTAAGCTTATTGCATATGATTCATAAACGTTTCTGGAATAAAAACCTGATAATTGTATTAGCATTATAAGGGTGATTTAATATAATAAATAACAGACATAGTAAACATCAAAACATTGCCGTTTTTTAGATGAAATGTGTTTCAGTTTCCCTATGGAATTACAATATAAACACAGAGTATTTAAAACACTATACTTTTTACATCTGAGATCTGTAGTCTTTAAAAATGTATGTGTATGTGCAAAAATATAATTATATAGTGTAATTTATTATACTTTGAAAGTCAGGATTTGCCTCTTTTGTGTGGTGGTGGAAATCCATTGGAGTGGTTCATTTGCAAATGTATTCCTTTTTTTCTATAAAAAGAATTATAATCATGTATTAAAATGTTTACCTTAAAATGTCTGATATAAAAGGGTGTTGTAACTGTTGTTACATCAGTGACCAGAGAGTAATGCCAGTTGTGTAGATTGTTTCTCAAAGAAATTTGGCTGTTTCCACATAACACCCTGCCCTAAAAAATAGTTATATTTCCAATAAAGCATCTGGGCTGTCTATCCAGGGCAGGGTGGGTTAATGGTTAGTGTTTAGTGAGAGAGAAGAGGGTGTAGTGGTCTTACACATACCCATGAGTTGTTAAAACTCACACTGGGTGGAAAAAAATGCTTTATTTAATGATGCACTCAACACATTTTATTTATGGTTATATGGTGCCAGACATATGGTTAAGGACCATACAGATTTTGAGAGGAAACCCGTTGTTGCCACTTCCAATTAGCAGCAAGGGATCTTTTATTTGCGCTTCCCACAGGCTGGATAGCACAAACCATGGCCTTTGTTAAACCAGCTATGGATCCCTGGTCGGTGCAAGTAGTTTACACCTACCCATTGAGCCTTGCGGAGCACTCACTCTGGGTTTGGAGTCGGCATCTGGATTAAAAATCC
Source organism: Dracogyra subfuscus (assembly GCA_016106625.1). Classification (NCBI taxonomy): domain Eukaryota; kingdom Metazoa; phylum Mollusca; class Gastropoda; order Neomphalida; family Peltospiridae; genus Dracogyra; species Dracogyra subfuscus. The sequence continues at coordinate 9,640 of JAECMU010182060.1, forward strand.
CATGCCTTGACTGGGATCCGAATCCAGTACCTACAAGCCTGTAGACCGATGGCTTAACCATTACACCACCGAGGCCAGTCCCTGAGTGGGAGCCGGTACCAGGCTGTGAACCCTGTACCTACGAGCCTTATGTCCGATTGTTTAACCACGACACCACCAAGGCTGGTAACAACTACAACCTTCTGAAGCAGGCAAATCTTAACCTTGACACTATCCATCACACTTTCAAAATTAAAATATTGCCATCTTTGGGAAGATAAAACAATGATAATGTCCGTTATTCTCTCTGCCACAGAGGGTATTTACCAAAAACAAACCTTTCTAGTTATAAAAGGCAATTTTTTTATGGTTAATATAACTTTTTTCATAGTATGTAGTTATTTCTTTTTGAGCCAACTGATTTGTAAATTGCACACAAAAATTGTTTTTTACTTTTCTTCTTACAAACCAAACTGAAATTATTTACAAAAAACATTTTAATAGAATGATGAGATGAACTACAGGTTATCATAAGCTTACCCGGTAATTCAGTTTTTATGTTTCATTCCAGGGGTTTTATGAATTGTCTATACTAAGCAAAGAACGGTCGAGCATAATTTTGATTAGGACTTTAGTTCAGAGATACTTAAAAATCTGAAGAAGAATAACAATATTTGGGCTATAAAACAGTTAGGATTGGATATTGGATATGATTGTGATTACATATATATTTGGATGTAATTTTGGTTGGGCATTTTTTTTTTTTTAATAATTAATAGAAACATAACAGTGTTTGTTTCCATTTATTTATTTTTTCAATTCCCTTTCATGAAATCAGTTTTATCTGCCATCACTGAAATAAAACAACCCCAGCACCAAGAACAACTCAGATTGCTTGCATCCTCAAAGTTGGGACTTCACCGCCTTACAATGCAAGTTACGCACTTGTAGCATTTAATTCTTATAAGCAGATTGTGATATGAAATCATTAACATAAGTTTTCATTTATTTTATTTTTCTTTCATTCATGTACATTAAAAAAAAGAATAAAATTGGGTATTTTATTAAGAAAATCAACTCAATAAATCATAGAACAAGAAAAGAACTAGAACTAATTTTTTTTGATTTCCAGTTTAGTGTCATATATATTTAGTATTGATACTGATTTACCTGTGTAGGATTACCTTCTTTTGGATGAACATATTAAATATTGTACTATATGCATAAATATGATACTAACATCCTAGTTAGGTGGAGACTGTTGCTATCACACACAAACATTTGTCGCAATGACTTTGATTGCCTATGATCAAATTGAATGGTAATGTAAGCACACCTAGATCGTAATGACATTAGCCTTATAAGACGAGCCATGGCGGAATCATAAGTAGAATACATTCTATTTCTCACAACAAACATCAACTCTCAGCCATTCGAATCACATTAAAGTTCAACCGTCAAAAATGTTGTAACTTTGGGGTTATTTGTTGTTTACAAACATGAAAATGTCAGGATTTCATGGGTCCTTAAAACCTATCATTTTCTCCCATCTCTAGCCATACAAGACAGGCGTATTCCATGACACCTGCCCATGAGGAATACATCAGTCTTGCATGACCAGTGACTTTCACTGTTTGAGCTGATAATTAACATTGGGTGACATCACATAAACGGCAAAATAACACAAGAAATGCTTTCTCTATTTCATAAAAACAAGGAAACCTGCTGTCATAATGAAATTATACTATCTTTTTTGGTTTATACTTTTAATATAAACCGTTTTTGGGTGCAATCTTTTCAATGGTTATTGTAAGATTAATTTTTAAAAATGTAGGTTTTCATGTTTTCCCAAAATGCTTGTTTTTCATCTACTGGATGGGAGAAAAAATAATCATCCATCATGTATATATGTGGGACAGGGCTATTCTACCCTCGGGTACATAATTCGATGTCAGAACTCTGAAAGCCTCGTCCCCGACAACAAATGATGTACCCTTGGGTAGAATCGCCCCGTCCCACATGGACACATATGAAGGATTCTTTTAGTCCAAAATGTGTTCAGTAACAGTTTTATTACATAATACCATCAGTAAATTTCATCCTTATTGCAGGAGCTGTATAATGATATCAAACTTCTTCCTTTTTAAATTCCATTCAAGGTGGATGGTTTTTCACACTTGAAGCTTTGTGAAGGGAAAAATATTCAGATTGTTGTAAGTGATTGACCGTGTAAGTCTTATAAATATGTTATGTCTATTATTTGTTAATAATGTCCAGTAATAAATTATTTTTTACTATTTAGTGTTTTTGTTTATCTTTCTCTTTCATATTTGTAGTCATGATCAATTTTAATAATCGGTTTATAAAGTCCCAGTTTTTCTTCATTACATTTTGCAAGAATATAAATCATACCTACGGTACTAACAGGTTCTTTCTGTGCACTAGAACACGGTTTTCATAATTCTTGAATTATCTAAATAATGCAATGAGGTATAGGCCTATAATTATTAAAAAGTTTGTTGTGTTCAACAACATAATTGGAGCAAATTAATTTATTAGTCATCAGCTATTGGATGTCAAACAGTTGGTAATTTTGACATATAATCTTAGAGCAGAAACCTGCTACATTTTCTCCTTGGTTTGGTCTTGAGGTTTTAAGGTGCTCATTCGAAGCAAGCTGTTGTAGGGCACGCCTGTCATGGGCACAGGTGATGACCCATCCTGGCTCCTCTGTCCAGGACAGGAACTTTCCATTAGTAGCAAGGGATCTTTTATAGGCATCTTACTAGATACAGGATAGCACATACCATGATGTTTGATATACAAGTCCAGGTGCACTGGCTAGAGTGAGAAATAGCCCAATGAACCCACCGATAAGAATCAATCCTAGGCTGATTGCATCTCATATGCGTTTTGCACTTAGTATATATCTATGTGCATGAGAATTAGGCTGCAGCAGTCAAAAATTACAACTACATTAGGCTGCAGCAGTCACAAATTACAACTACATTAGGCTGCAGCAGTCACAAATTACAACTACATTAGGCTGCAGCAGTCAAAAATTACATCCTGTTTCATTTAGAACGACCATCAAAATTGCGCCAAAATTCCTGCAAATTAAATT
>JAECMU010182084.1:0-15923 GCA_016106625.1 Dracogyra subfuscus
ATACACACACACACACATCATATCATATCATATAATATACATTTTCAGTGCAACTTTGCAAATTAGAAGTACATTAGTCGATGTCTCGTATGCATTCATAGTCATCAAATAAAAACATTTCAATGGCAGACACTGAAAGCTGTCCAGCGTTCAGAAAACAAAAAACGTTAGCCATAACTTTATTTTGATGTAAGGACATCCAAAATGACGTCAATCGAGTTCAGTCATTTCCATTCAAAAATACTCTGCGCCACATATTCTTACGTCATTTGAATATATAGTAATGGCGGACTGGAATTAAAATTGTGTGTACAGTTTACAAAAACACGTTGATTTAGTTTGAGCTTATATGATAACGAGATTTTTACCCTATATCATATATTAGGAATATATATATGTGTCCGTGTGGGTCAGGGCTATACCACCCGGGGTACATAATTTGTTGTCAGGGACGAGTGTTGTTGAGTCCCTGACACCATATTATATACTTGAGGGTAGAATAGCCCTGTCCCACATGGATACAAAATGGAGGATTATTTTTTTCCCATCCAGTAGATGAAAAACAAACATTTGGGGAAAACGTGAAAAACCTACCCTTTTTTAATTTTACAATAAAATAAGCATAACCATTGAAACGATCGTGCCCAAAAATGGTTTATATTAAAAGTATAAACTGAAAATGATAGTATAATTTCATTACGACAGCAGGTTTCCTTGTTTTTATGAAATATAAAAAGCATTATTGCGTTATTTTGCCATTTACATGACGTCATCCAATGTTAATACCAGAGTAGTATTAGGGCATTCCTGGGGTCATGACCTACTTTTCCGTGACCTTGCCCTTGGTGTGAGTATTGGCCACGACATACTTGGTGCATGACTCACCATGACCGACTTAGAAGGCAGTGACTGGTATACCTGGGCAGGTGTCTGGCCTTGGTGTGAGTCATAGACCGACCTTGGCATACTTGACAGGTATGTGTCATAGACCGACCTTGGCACACTTACCAGGTGTCTGGCTTTGGTGTGAGTCATAGACTGATCTTGGCACACTTGGGACAGTTGCGTGACCTACTAGGGTGAACGCTCGCCCGTGTCCCTGATGTATGACTCATCACCTAGCCTTGACCTATCTAGAGAACAGTAGGTGTAGGTAAGCAGCCGTGACTCATATTTTAGCCTTGGCATACTTAGGCCGGTACTGACGTCCTAAGGCTGCCTTGAGCTGGTTCTGACGTCCTTGGACTGACACTGGACTGCTATTTTAGAATATAAAAAGGGTAGTTTTGTTAGTATCTTCATTCGCACTCCGAAAAGTCTACAGACAAGATTTTGCTACAGAAGTATTCACATATTTGCGGCTTGCTGTATTTTGAGAAAGAAGAATGGCATCTGGACATTCATCAAATTCATCCCAGAGCCATGGTCAGGGTTAAAAATCGCGATGTCAGCTAGAAATTGGACAAAATGCCTACGTCATGGCCCAACCATGGAAGCAAGAACTTTTGATACACATCCGGAAATTCGACAGTGATAAAGGGAAAACTGTCCCCACTAAACGAGGCATCACCCTTACCCTGAAACACTGGGTTGAACTGTCTACGTGTACTAGTCAAATTGATGAAACCATAGCTGCTTTAAAGGAAAGGAAAGAAGGGAAATTGTTTCACCATCTTGGTGCCAACATGTATGTGAGCGCGGACAAAAACATTGCAGGGGTGGACATTCGACAGTGGTGGTGGTGTGTGGACACAGTGAAGCCATCAAGGAAAGGAATTTTCCTTTCCCTTCAACAATGGAGTAAACTGAAAGACTGTTTCGAAATGATGAGTGACTTTGTACCAGAGCTGAAGTCGATTGTACCCTGCGCCATGCAAGACGACCATCAAAACCAGATGGGCTTCCTGCAGTGCAGTTTCTGCAACCCTAACGAGTGTCATCAGTGGTAAACGAGTGTGACAAACATTTAGTTTTGGAGGAAATCGAAGATATAAAATAATGGATTTGTGATTTACAATTCATTTGCTTTGTGACTGTGTTTGAGAACAGACGTGTTTTATGATTCTGACATTCTTGTGGCTTGTTGCACTCTATCTGGAACGAAGACGATGGCATCGGGATATTCGAGCAGTCTTAGTAGCAGCAGCAGCGATGAGGACGACGTCTTGGTCTGTAAATGTTCAGAAAGACATACAATAAAATGTTAAAGAGTGACTACAAAACAAGATGAGAAGAAGAGTACTCATTGTGTGGATAAAGTGGATGCTACACGCAAAATGGGGGATAGAACTGATGATGGTGAACTCGTGGATGAACCCACAGATCAGACAGATGCTGGTCGCGAAACAGATCTTGACTATGATGTTTCCTACGATGCTGACGACGAAGACACATGGACAGATGCAGCTCGTGACTACGCCAGAGATGCTGACAGTGACTGGTATTTGAGTCGTTACTTGTTCTGTCATCATCCTGAAATGACTATTTCTATGCCCGGATGTTGACATATGCTCGATGGCCCATCCAGATGAGACAAAATCCAAGGGAACTCGCCAAGGCCGGTTTCTACTACACTGGAGACCACGATGCTGGAGACCACGATGCTGTAGTCTGTTACTGCTGCGGACTACGTGCCTACCAATGGCAGATAATGGACGATCCAGTGATGGAAAATTACAGACTGTCCCCGAGATTCCCCCATGTGAACAATGTTTTTGTTTTAACTGTATGTTTTGTCATATATTTCTATGTACTACATTTTTGTTGTTTAGTAATAGCATGACATTTATGACCTATCAGTCAGCTGAAAACCATGTCTCAGTGGGAATAGTACCTCGAGTCACTTTATTATGATGCAAAGCACTCTGGGAGTTATGCAGGTCCTGTTAAATTATATCAAGCTGTCAAAGCAGAGGGTAAACTTCCTCTAGCACATATTAAGAAATGGTTGAAAGGTCAAGAGACCTATACCATGACACATCAAGTGAGACGAAAGTTTTCATGTGATACCTATGCTGTGGAAGGTATAGATAGTCACTGGCAATCTGACCTGATGGACATGGTCAGTTTGGCTAAATATAATGATGGGGTGAGATACCTTATGGTGATCATTGACCTGTTCTCCAGGTATGTGTGGGCTATACCACTCAAATCAAAAACAGGGAAAGATGTAGTAGATGTTTTGACAGAATTCTGGAAATCAGAGTCCAGAAAACCAAACTGTTTCAGTCTGATTTGGGACCAGAATACAAGAACCACAGGGTCAAAGCATTGTTGAAGTCACATGACATAACGCAGCTGTTTACTCTCAATGAAACCAAAGCAAGTTATGCAGAACGGGTCATTAAAACCATCAAAATGCGTCTGTATCGCTACATGTTAAAAAAACTTTACTTACAAATATATGGATGTCCTCGAGAATGTCGTCCATAGTTATAATCATACCAAACATCGAATGTTAGGTCAAACATCAGCCAGTGTCAACCAAACAAATGAAGAAGAGGTCCGCCTGTCTCAGTACCTGATCAAATCTAAAAAGGTAATCCACAGAAAGACAAAGTTTACCTTTGACATTGGTGACAAAGTACGAGTCAGTCATCTTCGCGGTACATTTGACCGGGAATACCAAGTAAAATGGTCTGGCGAAATATTTACCATTTAAGGAGATACTGGTCTCAAAGCCATGACTTGTACAAATTAAAGAACTGGGGTGGCGATCCCATTGAAGGGACATTCTATGTAGCTGAAATTCAAAAGGTGACTGAGAATCCTGATCAGTTGTATCGTATCCAAGACATTGTGAAAAGGAGAACTCGTAACAAAAAGAAAAAAGTGCTGGTGAAATGGCTTCACTGGCCTAAGAAGTACAATTTGTGGATTCCAGAAGCAGACGTTGTTCGATATCAGACAGTATAAAAGGCCTCAGCACATGTTTGACTTTCCATTAGCATGGAAGAAATTGTAGAGACACAACCTTTGTCAAGAAGTCATTCGGGTGATACCTGGACATTGTTTGGTAAACATGTGGCCAAATCGGAAACCGTTTTTTGTCTTCTCTCAGATCATCATCATATACGTAGTGGTGATTACATGTATCATCAACTTATCTCTCATTCAAGGTAATTCTAACTTGTGGACAGCACTACTCAGCAGTAGCTTGGGTTATCTGCTGCCAAATCCCAAGATCAAAACTAATAAGCACCATGGATAAGTACATTACCATTCGAAGTACAGACAGCACGTCTTACTTTCCAGAGAACAAGCCGTGGTGTTTTAGGGTCAATCTATATGACAGAATACATCTCCGTAAAAAGTGGGTGGTAGCAGCCACCGAAATCACCATTCAGAACTGGGAAGTTTCGAGAAAATCAGACTGTCGTGACATCTACATGTGTTCCAACATCTGCCATAGCTCAGACGTTGGAGAAAGAAAGGAGCCTCTTTTGAGATGCATCTGTTTGATGGGGAATAAAAAGGAGAGGTCATTTGTGTTTCCACAATATCATTACATACCCCTGAGACTGGAATATCTGCAGATCGTGGACATCTATATACAGGACACAGAGGAAATCCAGCTTCATTTATCACGGGACCAGTGATGGTGACACTTCACATGAAACCACAGCCTTTTTGATTTTAAGACATGGACCAATACGTGTTGAAACATTACAATTATTTAAAAATGATGACGAACATTCACGATTATCAGATGACTCTGGGATTACTGAATGAAATGAATGCAGAACAAATGTTGGCCTTGGTGGCGATTGTTCAAGTGTTGCTGGATGGACGTATTAACATCACAGCAGGACAGAAACGTCGATTTTTACAGTATAACAACGAGTATCTGAACATGTTAAAAATGCTGGTATCACCTGCCGTGATGAATAGAACTAGGAAACGTATATTAAAACAGGACACCCCTTTGTTAGCCTTCATTTTGGACGACAGTCACTTGGATCAGATGAAAGCAAAAAACGTATGGTCAGTTGTCACGGATCGCTGGAGATATGCAGGATCTCTATAAATAGGATGTCTGTCAAAAACCATATCATTTGAGATAGAACCTACAGAGGAGCAACATGTCAGACCAATACAATCTATATGTTCCAAACGTCGACAAGTGGACCCGTTTCTACAAGCTGCAGGCACAAGGCAAACTTCAGCCTCACTTCGAAATTCAATGTAGTAGAAAGAGTCAGATAATGTACAGTGTGGATCGATGCCTAGAACTATACGACCCCACGTGGAAAAAAGAAAAAGAGGAACAGAACAAACCCCCGGCACCCAGTGTTGTCATGGTCTCCCCAACGCAGCAAGTGGTGGAACAAGTTAAGGCCGAAGAGAAACGTCTTCTTAAAAGTATAAAAGGGAAAGCTACACCACAACCAGTCAGTTCGTCAAGAAAGCACAAAGGAGACACAACGAGCAGAAGCAATCAGAAAAAGCAGAAGACAGATCGCTTTAGTAAAAAGAAGTAAGATGGCTTCCTATATGAATAAAGCTGAAGTAGAGGCCCATGCCGAAGAATTATCTATTTTTGAACTCCCACGTACATTCACTTCTGTGGAAAAAATATATTATGAGGACACGAGACCCACATCTCAGATCACCACGAAAAACAGTCCTGTGAAGTTTAACGTTTATGGACAAGGCATTGATTACATCGACCTGAAACGTACCAAACTACATGTGAAAGCCAACATTACCAAAGCCGATGGTAGTGTTTTGGTCAAAGACGAAAAGGTGGGACCCGTCAATCTAAGGCTCCAGAGTTTGTGGTCTCAAGTGGACCCTCAATGGAAAACTCATCACCACCTCAACCAATCTGTATCCTTACAAAAGTTATCTTAAAGTGTTGTTGAATGGCACGTCCACAGCTAAGGAATCGTCTCTGCAATCCCAACTGTACTACAAAGACATAACATATGGAAACACTTTGGACGAAGCGGATCCAATAACTGGGACAAACAGTGGACTTGCTGACAGAGGTGCTTTATGTGAAACCAGTCACACCGTGGATATGGAAGGACTGCTGTATGAAGACTTTTTCGACATCAAACGTTATCTCATCAATGGCATCAATCTACAGATCAAACTGTTCCGGACCAGGCCTTCCTTCAGTTTGTTGGCAGGAGAAGATAATCCTGATTACAAAGTCAAGATCCAAGATGTGTATCTCAGAGTCTGCAAAGTGTGGCCCAACACAGCCATCATTGCGGCCCACGCCAAAACACTGCAGGACACTAAAGCCAAATATCCTTTCACAAGGAGCGACATCAAAGTGGCCTCCATGCCCAAGGGATAAATCAGTTTCACCTGGGATCACTTGTTTCAAAACAAATGTCCCAACAAAGTCGTGGTGGCGCTGGTCTCTGCCGAGGCAATCAATGGCAGTTACACAAAAAATCCATTTAATTTTGCCATGTACGATCTCGACACCATTGCCTTATATGTGAATGGTGAATCCTTACCGGCTCAACTGCTACATGTAGGCAATAATCAGTACATCTCGGCCTACAACAAGTTGTTCGAAGGAAGAGAATCCATAAGACTGGACGTGTCTAGAGATAATTTCTTGAGTGGATATGCTCTGTATCAATTCACCTTGGAACCTTATCACTTGAAGGATAGATACCTGGATCTTATAAAAAGGGGTAATCTTCGACTGGACTTACAGTTTAAAAAAGCTTTACCAGAAACGGTCAACTGTTTGATCTACTCAGAAGACAACCTTCTGCTTCAAATCGACGGAGCCAGGAACGTCTTGTATGCAGAACCATGAACACTTTACAGATGGAATGTGCTCTGAATGCTGACCCAGTCACGAGACATGTCAGAGTCTATGCTGCAGACGAACTTCCACGGCACTGACTGACTCGTTTTCCACGAGGATTGATCGTCAATACAGAACCCTCGACGATGAGAGGACAACACTGGGTGGCCATATGGTTAGACAGTGCTCACCATGGAGAATTCTTTGACAGTTTTGGAAAGCCTCCAGAATATTACCAGAGACAGTTTCGAGCCTTTTTACAGAGAAACTGTGTATGCACCCATTACAATGACAGGGTCCTTCAAGACGCCAATAGCAACCCGTGTGGACTGTTTGCTTTGTTTTACGTTGCTATGAAATCGACGGGATCCTCGCTCAGAGACATTCAAAATTATTTTTGTTCAGATACTAGAGTCAACGAAGCCATCGTGTATCAGTTTGCCTTAACTTATTTTAATCATTGTACATTATAGTTTTTACCCTTAAGGGCTCTCGATGTAACCCAATGTGTGTCCATTTTATATATGTGTAGTTGTCTCTAGAGAGACCAGGGATTGTAATTAGAAATAAATGAAAAACAACCCACTAGCCCACACAAGTCCCGCTCGAATCGATGGACGGTTGAAAGGTATGGCACTGCATTCTGTTTTTACTACATACACAACATAACAACTTATATATTTTTCAAATCATTGATTTGCTCCCGTTTCAAACGAATGGAGATAAGGATTAAGGAGCAGACCTCTATTCCACTTTACAATGATTTCTATTTAAATTGTTTTTTGTTCTTTCGTTGTGGTATTCCTGGTGGCCGCTTCTGTCTCTGTATGCTTGCTTCCATCTTTATTAATTTTTATGGGTTCAGCATCTTTTCTGTCTTCTTTGGGTCCATTGTCTTCCTTTTCACATCAGACATGGGTTTGGGCATAATGGGAGGTGTTTGCCCTTTTCCATCTTGAATTTGTTTGGGTTGTGTTGCATCCATCACTTGGCCTTTTAATAGGCGTATATATTTTTCTTCTGGCACTAGAATGTGTTTTGTCACGTGTTGCATTATACTGTTTTTAATAAGGGTGCTATACTCTGTAACACGAGTACCATGATATCAGCTCGTAACACCTTTTTCTTCTTCTTGACAGAAACCGTCTTGTCACCTAACACACGTAATACTTGTTTGTGTTTCTTCAACTTTGCAAACGCTTGTTTGGAGAGTGGAACGTCACCATACAATATATAGACAATAATGAAGGTCAAGGTTTTCAACTGATCCGTGGTAATGTGTTTTAAGAGTAGATTTGTCTGCTTTGTCACTTTTTCATACAACAGGAACCGAAGAAAAGACAAGTTCTCCTTGATGACTTGAGACATTTTGACGTGGCTTTAAAAATGAGCTGCTATTTATACTCTCGGAACGCAGACGATGGTGTCTTCATTGGGAAATATCCGAGTTCTCAGTCTCAGCTTATCATTACCATGGGGCGACATGTCCACCACCAAATAATTAAAAGGGGTCTTCATGGCATCCTTATAAGCTTCCACCAAAACACCTGCACATCCTGGAAACAACATGATCTGCGACGTATCTCTCACGTTTTTAAACAGAACGAGATACCACGTGTTGAAAGCAATGGTTCTTGCAGACTTTCCCTGTCCATAAATGTTTTGGGTAATGAATATGACGCTCAGTCTTCTGTGATGACATCCTTGTGTAAACAGTAGCTCGATGTCTTTGTGTTCCAGTACTTGGTGCATGAGATCATCCAAAATGATGAGTCCATGTTGTCCATCAGCAAAGTCTTCTATATCCACCTGTGTAGGTAATCCTGGATGAAATGTAAGGTTAACTACAGTTTTTTTTTTTCCATCTCATCATAAAGTGGCTGGTACACGCAATAACAATACATCATTTTCTTTGGAGGATCTTTGACGTACATACCATTCAAGTTTTTCAGAAGTCTGTATACCCACTGAGTCTTACCAGCACCCGTTGGACCTGATACACACATGCTCGAACAAGGTTCGAATGGAGCCAAACTCTGTGTTTCCCACCAAGGTCGTGTGGTATCAACCACAGCTTCGGGACTCCACGAAATGGCACTTTTAGGTAATGTGGGTTTCACGTATTCAAATGTCTCCTTTGTCAACCATGATACTTGTGCACTTGAGACAGATGATTAGATAGCTTCAATAAATTCTTGGCCTGACATCCAGGAACGGTTCAATCTTTTCTGACACGACCCATCTCTAAAAACCTTTTTTGCAAAAGTGACAATATTTTTATCAATGACTTCTATTTATAATGTGTCCCTCCACTCTCAATTGTGTCCCTCCATGTGTCCCTCCACTCTGAAGTGTGTCCCTCAACGTGTCCCTCCAACATAAAATGTGTCCCTCCCTGTCCCTGCAAGTGTCCCTCCTGACTAAAATGTGTCCCTGAGTGTCCCTACATGTGTCCCTCCACTCTCAAGTATGTCCCTCCATGTGTCCCTCCCTGTCCCTGCAAGTGCCCCCCTGACTAAAATGTGTCCCTGAGTGTCCCTACATGTATTCGTCCACTCTCAAATATGTCCCTCCATGTGTCCCTCCCTGTCCCTGCAAGTGTCCCTCCTGACTAAAATATGTCCCTGAGTGTCCCTACATGTGTCCCTCCACTCTCAAGTATGTCCTTCCATGTGTCCCTCCCTGTCCCTGCAAGTGTCCCTCCTGATTCAAATATGTCCCTGAGAGTCCCTCCATGTGTCCCTCCACTCTGAAGTGTGTCCCACCATGTGTCCCTCCAACATAAAATGTGTCCCTCCCTGTCCCTGCAAGTGTCCCTCCTGACTAAAATGTGTCCCTGAGTGTCCCTACATGTGTCCCTCCACTCTCAAGTATGTCCTCTATGTGTCCCTCAACTCTTAAATGTGTCCCTGAATGTGTCCAACCTGACTAAAATGTATCCCTGAGTGTCCCTATGTGTCCCTCCACTCTCATTTGTGTCCCTCAACTCTTAAATGTGTCCCTGCATGTCTTTCTGTTGCAAACATAAATATTGTAATCTCTCCTGTTAGCCAGTCAGAACTGTTGTCCCCTACTCACCGACGGGGAGGTAGGAGATTGAGTAGGATATACCAAGTTTGAGGGGGTGTACCATGAATTGCATACTAAGTTTGATGTTTTCATACCCAGTTTGAGATTTTTTTACCAAATTTGAGATTTTATACCAAGTTTGATGAACATTGTCCATGTGGGGTTTTTAATAGTTTTTTTTTAATGTGCAATAGTTTGCAGCTTCCCCGTAAACACAACTTGTTTGTGTCCAAGAGGTGAGTGGAGAGTGGGATAAGGCATGGAGAATTTAGGTTACTTATACCAACAAATTGAATCGCCGGCCTAAAATAACAGAGTATTGACTTCATAAATCACAAATGTATCGGACTATTTCAAAAAAAATACAAAAGTGAATTTGAACTGCAACCAAACAAAGTCCGATAAAAAAAAAGTTACCGTGTGGAGACTAATAGCAAGTTTGATTTTGGGAGATAAATACCAAGTTTGATGTTACATAATTTGATTGGAGGAAAAATACCAAGTTTCATGTTTCATACCGAATTTGATGATTCATACAGAACTTTAATAGCCATAAGGAAGAGTGTCCAAATTGTCTTGAATGACACGCTTGGTGTACACTATCTTGTACTTTTTCTCTTCAACTTTGTTCTACATTTTTCTCTTCCTTTTTTCTCGTAAAATTTTGGATGGGTTCGTCACGGTAAGGATAGCATCTCTGGTGGGTGACAAGACTATTTTGCGGATAGCTTCAAAGTTGATGAGTTGTGCATTGGCATAGTTTAAGGAAAAACCTCGCACCTTGCACACTTCTGAGCCTTTATTGGTTCTGTAGCCATAATGTTTTGGACCTCCACTGACAAATTCGGTGATAAACTGACCATCCAATTCGTCAGTCAGTTCTCGGAGATAATCTCCCAGAGGGGGCTGATAGTCTCCAGGTCTTGCCACAAAGATGACCGAATCTGTGTCGTAATACAACACATTTTCACCAAGCTGTTCCAACACACTGTACAACTTCAATCTTGCCCATGAAGTGGTAAACGTTGCTAGGAAAACGTTAGTTTTCAGATCTTCTGGGACAAAGGTGGCTTTGTGTTGGTATTCCAGCTGTAAAATAGACTCTGTCAACACGTGGAAATCGATCACATTTTTGGTAGCATCTGCCAACATCTGAAAGAACATTTCTGCGTTGTTTTCATGAATAAAAGCAGACTGTTTCATGTTCAGACGTTGGCCATACTTTCCCCAGAAACTGTTCAGACACAGCTTGGCCAGTGATCGAAGTCCTGGGTTCTGTACAATTTTGTCATTGTCCAGCTCAATGCCCTCATTTTGTCTGTATTGTCTGATGTATTTGTCTTTGTCTTCTTCAGTCACGCACCATTCCGGCCATCTACTGGCTTCTTGTTTTAATTTTAGAAAGGTGTTAATATATTCGGCAAATAGGCCACCCTCATGTGTTGCTGGGTCATATTGTGTTGTGTCTGACCAGTGGTAGACCTCGTACACTCTGGTGACTTGATACCCTTTATCCATAGACTTGCGTATTTCTGGTATGCACCAGGTTCCAAGAATACTTCTGTCTTCATCTGAATGACAACATGGCGTCTGAGCCTCTTGGTCAGAACAGCTTCTGCACAGAGGAAACTTGAGTTTTCCATTCGAACGGTAAGGCAAGACAGGATGATACAATTTCCTGGGTGGTATCACTTTTACTTTAGCCATACTAAAGTATTGATCCAGCGGCTTAAAATCTCTGATCAGAGGATGACCCACGGGATACCTGCAATACTTGTTCACCCAAGGATACAAAGTTTGTTTGTGTGTTTGTTTGTTTAACGACGCACTCAACACATTATAATTATGGTTATATCGGCGTCGGACATATGGTTATGTCGAGAAAAAACCCAGTGGTTAGCTAACCGGGATCGATCCTAGACCGACCACGCATCAGGCGGGCACTGTACCACTGGGCCATGCTGCCCGCCCCCAAGGATACAAAGATGCAAAATCCACGTACTTAATTTCTGTATAATGCAGCGTGCTTGCATTGGTTCTCCCTCCAAAGAAAGAGTCTCTAGGATCCAGTCTGTCTTGTAGATCTAATGAGGATGGATTTCAGAACGTCATGGAATTGATGTTCCCAGATTTCAATAACTTTGTATCCCAAGACTTTGAGGATTTCCCTCTTTCTACATGTCAAAGCATACAGTTCCTCAATGGATTGACTCGTTCTAGGGTGGATGGTTGTAGAACGACCGTGTGGGTAGCATTCTCGACAACCATGCCATAAACAGCCATGGAACTCAAACGCTGTGTTTGTTTTAGTGCAGTAACCATTCAGTCAGTAATGAGTTCCTGGTACCTGATATTCCCCGCAATTCAGTGCATGCTGGATCTGGTACTTGCCTTGATGTTGGTGTTTATACAACTCTAACCATTGGATGGATGCCTTGCTAAATTGGTCTTTCCTTATGTACCCTTCACTTGGAACTTGAGCTATAGGACTGGGTACAGTTTCAGATACAGTTACAGTCATTCCACGATCTCGCAGTTCGCCTTCAGTCAGCCACAAATCAGGTTTCACCTGTATGGATCCATCTCCTCTAACAGTCATCCAGTCTGTAATCTGCCTTCCATCTGTGGCTTTGGCATGCTGGTGTTGTTTCAGAAACTTGCTTTGAAATATGTCCATACACACCGAGGCGAGGGTGATGTATTGGGCAAAGGGGTCGATACCATTGATGTAGGTGACAGCTTTGGTATCAAGGTTAATCTGTTTCTCGCCAGTGGCTTCCAGCATCAGGGCTTGAAACTTCAAGCAGGCCTCTCTGAGAATGGTAACATCGGAGACACAGTACTCTTTCATTTCCTGTTGGAAGTCAAACATACCCTGTTGCTGAGTATGCCACTTGAGAAATTCTGATCTCTCCTTAGAACCCATGTAGCTTGCGCCATACATATGAGGTTCTGGAAACGTCCCATAGTAATTTTGATTTGCCATGGTGTTAAAATAATGGGAAAAGTATCCCTTCTTCAACTCTGTAAGTCCAAAGGCCTTGGGGAGGGCAGCCAGCTTCATGGGGAGAAAATTTAATCTGTCGATAATCCGGATGTCAAGTCCTCTCTCCACTTGCAGGTACATAATTTGTGATCCATTGTAAATGATTTTTTGTGTATACATCGACTGGTTAATCATGTATTCTAGAAGGAAGTATGCATCGTAGGCCTTGTTATTGTGGGCGATGGCTGTGACACCTTTGTGATCTCCTCGAAACAGCCACTGACAGAACTGGAAGTGGGTTCCATCACCCTGAAAGATGACTTGACGGAATCCATAAGTCTGTTCACATGGTGTTTTCACATACTGTTTCTTCTTGTCTCGTTTGTTGCAGCATGGACACCTTGACCCGTATGCATGACATTTGGATGTTTCTGTGACCGGCTCGTGTTTGCACACTTCACAGGCCGTCTGTGCTACCAGGTAGTTGGGCACGTGTTGATGTTTTCCACACCATGACTGTTGGCAATGTTGACACCTAGACCGATGGTTGTAATTGTTTCCTGGGCAAACAGGACATACTCCACTGGGCAAGTAACCGTCGTGACACTGCAACAGTTCGTCCTGGCGACACTCGAAATCATAAAAAATGAATTTTGTGTGGACGTCTTTAATTTCTTTAGGAGGCTGGTAGCACAGATGTCCCTGATCCACGTACCTGTTACAGAATGGACACTTCCATTGCCCACAGGTGTGGAGTTTCGGAGCGAGCGAGCGACAAGTCACGTTACAATGGAGGCACAACATCTGGACGTCGGTTTTGGGGCAGTTTTGTTGTGGCATACGATACAGGTTAATGCGCAGGAATGATTTTTCTTGTCATTGTATGTTTTCAAGCAATGTTGACAGAAGAAAGACGCCGAAAAAAACCCCTGTAATCTTTACATTGGCATGGAAGTGTGGTCGTGGGGTTTCTATAAAGTACAGAAACAGTCTGGGTTCCTGTGACGTTTGGTCGCCCACTCGCAGAAATGTATTCCTCATTTCTGTGCTGACCACGAGAATTTGGCATCCCAGTATCTTCTCAAAGGCAGGAATGTCATTCAAACTGCATCCATGGGTACTCTTGCCAACTCGCACAACTTCATGGCTAGCGTTTTCTGCTCATGACGATCCTTCTTTCTTACGTGGTCGCAAAATGACTGTGGACATTTCTTGTATTGTAGAACCAAATTGATCAGTGTCGTTTTAGGATAAGGACCGCCCACGAGTTCTTGCCAATCTTTGTTTGAAACACAGTTAAGCTTGGCCCAGGCAACGCCGATCGCACAAGACATGCACATGTTGTCGTGGTTCACGATTTTGACTAATGACTGTTTTCTCTTAACTGAGTTGTCGGGACCCACCAAATCTGTTAGGATGGTACCAGATCTTCCACCTCTTGGTATTTGTATAGTGCCGACCTGAATGATGAATGATGAATCTAGTGGTAAGTCTTCATGGCTTTGCAAAACCTTTTCAATATGACCCAGGATGACGTCAGCATTCAGTTCGGCCAGTGGTTGTAAAGGTACGATAATAGGAGAATTAAGTGAGTCATGGTGGAAAATCACCCGTCCGATGTCACTACCATGTAGATCGATGGTGGCTTCTTCCAAAACATCTTGGAACATGGTATGTAATTCTCCGTGTAAATCTTTGAGTTTTTCCCCTTGCCACTGTTCGTTGAATTTAATTTCGAACGTCGTGTCAGTGGCCGTCGTCTTCTTGTGAGTCCTCACACCTTTCTTCTTAAAAGTATATGGTGAAGACCGAGTGGTAGGAGCTTCTGGAACAGTTCCAATTCCACCCATCTGGTTGATTGTGCGCTGGCGTTTCACCGGTGGTTCAGATGACAACGATGACGACGGTTGTGGCGACGACGATGATGATGACAGTGGTGGCGATGGTCTCTTTCCACACTCCAGTTTATGCTTTCTCAGGTCCGCCATTCTTCTGAATGTAGCAGAACAAAACGGACATGGCAGGCCTTTTTTCTTTTTATCTGTTGCTACTTTGGAGGGGTCATCATCACTTGGGTGCCATTCTCCATCATCGATACATAGTTAGGCAAGTTCGTCGTATTCTGGATTCCAGTGTTGATCACATAATTTGACCAATTCTTCATATTCTTCTTGTTTTATGGATTCAGGAGACCACAAGTTCTCAGAATCACTGATTTCGGGAACCGATGGGGATGTACTATCTTCCTGGGATTGTTGATGGATTTCCTTGCAAATTAATTCAATCAATTTCATATTAACGTGTTCATCGTTTTCTAGACCAAACTGTCTGGCCCAGACTAGCAACTCTTCACTGTTAGTGAAAGACTCCACTATGACAGCTGTGTTGACGATGAAGCGATCCATCTGGAAAAAAAATAACCTACCTGAGTTTCTCACCTACCATCCAAAAATAATTAAGCATCAAATGTACATAATTGTTTTTCCCCCACACGACTACACGCAATATTTGTTGGTATAATTTAAGCCTTTGTTTATTTATTTTATATAATCATAATTAAGCTACTTATTGGAAAGATACACATGCATAACTGTACAAAAACATTGTTTGTACTCTTCACACAATAATGCCATTAAAGAAATACATGAACAAATCTAGGCAATATAAAAATAGTATAATTCAAACTCTATGGAGTAACTGGTGTATTTGTAAGAAAAAATACAGTTTAAACAAATAAGATGAATATGTGATTCGTGTAAAATGCACCAAAAAACCCCCAATCCAAAACACGTTTCTATACCGCTAGTAATACCCAGGCCTGTTGAGTGCCATGACCTACTTTCCGTGACCTTGACCTACTTTCCGTGACCTTGACCTTGATGACGTCACGGCCTTGGCACCCGGCCCTGACCTACTTAGACTGGCCCTGACCTTGATGACGTCACGGCCTTGTGCAACACTGACCCGGCCCTGACATACTTAGACTGGCCCTGACCTACTTAGACGGCCTACTGTGCCGTGTGCAACGTCCAACTGACCCGGCCCTGACCTACTTAGACCGGCCCCTGACCTACTTAGACTGACACGAAGAGT
>JAECMU010182122.1:0-15047 GCA_016106625.1 Dracogyra subfuscus
TTGTTTGAGGATCGGTAATGTATAATAAAAGAGAAAACACCTCAAGTTTTCTGCAATTGTTATCGCAGTTAAGTATTCGTATGTACAAGGTTAGTGCCCAAGTTAGCTTGCACTGAGCTAATTTAATTTCGCACAAATACTCGGTGTGCACTGTTATTTATTTTGGGAAATACATTGTCAAAACATTGTAATTTTTGCAATATTTCTCAATTTTTAATTCAGAAATCCATTTGGTTGTACTGTACAACATATTTCTGATTTTAAAAATTCAGGAATCCGTTTGGTCGTACTGGGTTGAGAGGTCGTGGTAAACTGTGGAGGTGGGGTCCCAACCACCACATGGCCGTCATCATCTCTCGCTGGAAACGCAAGTACTCGGCACTTGGAAAACCTCTCGATCACATTATTGTTGATGGAAAGAAAGTCCTCGAATTCATGGTCGTTCAGAGGCAGGATACTGGAGATTTTTCATTACCAGGGGTATATTTGTAATAGTTTATTGCTTTTTGTTGTCTGGATAGTCTTATATAATTTTTCCATAATGCAAAAATTCTGTTGGTAAACAAAACCCCTACATTTTCAAATATTGATGACCATAATTCCAAAAGTCAGGAAATATTTTTTGTCTAAACAGAGCTGGGATAATTCTTTTTGATGCTGTCATTAATATTTTATAGCAAATTAAACTATTTGAACACCTGTATCAAGTTTTTAACATATTGTGGTTCATTTATTTGTGTATGTGAAAGTACCATTTGGTAGTGCTGATTCAACATTTAACTAAATAAATAACATATAAGATAATATAACATTCATGACTTTATCTTCATGAGAGCCAAATTTATGTTTCATTTTATAATATTATATAACTATATTTAATTGTGCTGTTAAAGTATTTGAGTTCACTTGTATAGTAAATGTTAACTGTATTGTAATTGTGTTCAGGGTAATGTGTATGGCGACTGTACAGGATACTGTGTTATACTGTAGATGTTAACTGTATTGTAATTGTGTTCAGGGTAATGTGTATGGCGACTGTACAGGATACTGTGTTATACTGAAGAGTTTCAAGAAAGACCTACTCAAAGAGGAAGTCCTAGAACACGGAACCAAAGCAGATGAACAGGAAATGATCACGGTTTGTATTAAATTGGTTTACACTGCATGTGTAATCTAACATGTTATCAGTGTTCATCTGGTTTTGTGTAGGATGCTTCTTTTATTGCCATATCAGTGTGCTTGCACAAATGCAAACTCTGCAATTAAGAAAAAATTTACTGCAAAAAAAAAGAAAATTTTGAAATTAGTGCACGTTAAACAAAAGTGCTGCTGAAAATTAAAACCTCAAGGACTGCAATGATAGACTTAAACTTGATCATTGATGTCAAATTCTACAGCTGTTTTTATTTTAAACATATCAAGAATATTTTAAGATTGTGTAAAAATGTCGTTAACGATAGGTTGCAAGTTCAGTGTAAACTTGGTGGACTTATTAAATTGCTATTATTTGCAGTTTTTTGGACATTTTGCCACTGGGCATTCCACTGCTATGTATATACACCGCCGGATGGATACAGCTGCTGCTGGTTTCAAGGCACAGATACTGTACCGTGGCTACATGGATGATACATCTAACACCGACAACAGCTGGAGAGAGGTGGAAGTCTGGAACTTCCATTACGAACTCAATGACGTCTTTGATGAAAAGATACCAGATGTAAGTAGTTTTTAGATATCATTGGGGTTTTTTGCATAAAAGATAATAAATATTAAACTTTGTACTATAATTTCACTTCAGGTCCATTTTTGCTATATAGTACAATATGACAGGACATTGTGACACCATTGTTTTGGGGGAGCCCAGTGGTAAAGCCTTTGCTTGATGCGTGGTTGGTCCAGGATCGATCCCCCTCGGTGGACCCATAGGGTTTCATCTCTCAATATATGAGTGGTCGTTAACCATATGTCTGATGCCATATAACCCGTAAATAAAATGTGTTGAGTGCATTGTTAAATAAAACATTTCCTTCCTTCTTCCATTGTTTTTGGCTTAATAGACAATAAATATGAAAAATCTTACAATAATTTCAGATCCATTTGAGTACAATATCTTTCAATTAAAAGGTATAATCAGAAAACAAAGATTCCATTGGCAGTTTTGCCAACATTTTAATGATGAAAGCTATGTCTTTCTGTTACTCGTGTTATTACATATCTCCTGGTTAACATTTCAGAGAGAGAACGTGTGGAGAGAGGTGTCATCATACACACGTCTGTACGGAAATCAGACTGCAATAGTGCAAGAGGCTGCAAGAATTCATGGTGCTTACTGTTGAGACGACTGGAATCCATCCGTCCTGATGATATTAAATTCCACAGTGCTGACAGAATCTCAATTACATAACCATTGATTATGGCCAAGACATACAGAATTTTGTGGCCAATGCTTACAGATGAGACTTCTGGAATCCATTTTGTACTGATGAAATTAAATTCCATGGTGCTGACAATAACTCAAATGACATAACCAGTGATTATGGCCAAGACACAGAATTATGTGGCCAATGCTTACAGCAGAAATCATAAGAAAAAATAATATTCTGTAGTGCTTACAAGAAGTGATGAAAACAATTTGATGAATCGGTTCATTGACAATCCCAGTGTGCGATTTTGAGGAGTCTGGGAGCCTGAGGCTCCCAAAAATCATGTAGGACTCTCTAACTTAGCTAGCATATGAGTCTACAAAGCTCTTAAAAATTATTTGTACAAATTACATTGATTCCTCGAAATGACAGTCAACATATATCTCAAAATACTGGGAAAAGCAAATTTTTCCATGGTTTCATGCAAAACATTTAGTGTATCTTGTGTTCCACTGGAGATGTGTGGTAGGGCTTGCTGGGTTGGTGGTGGGCTCTAAAGATTTGTAAATAGGGAGTCCTTATGACATTTAAAAAAATTTAATCAAAGTCGCACACTGAATCCCATTTCTATTTTTCTCAGTGAAGTGAAATGACTTATCAAAATACTGATTTTTAAAATAATGTCATATATTCCTTGTAATTCTACAGACGTGTTATTATTTTTTTAATATGAAGTCTCAGTAACTTTTTATTTTCCTTGTGTTCATCAAAGTATATCCAACTTTTATAACAAAAGTTGTTTTGTTGTGCTGTCATTGCAATATTTGCAGTGTAAACTAAATCACAATATTTAAAATGATTTATGTTTATTTATCTTTGATCTAAAATAGTTATGCTGATTCAAATCTGGAATCATTTTTCTAAAATGTTCAGTTTTGTGTTTTTAAATACATTCTATAACAACCATATCATGAAGAACAAATGTTTCTTGATGTCTTCAGGTGCTACTGTTGTTATTCCATTTTTATTCAAGCATTTGTTATTAATCACTATTTTACTTTACCCATTGTTGTTAAATCACCATTTTAATTTTGTATTGTCGCACCTAATGCAATTGTTTTTTCACTGTTGCATCTTTTCTTTTAACATTACCGATCCTCAAACAAAGTGCAATTTCCCCCCCACGGAGTGGTCTGGTAGAACATCCCTAAAGCCAATGGAATGGCCTAAATTCTTCTACTGTATACTGCTCTCTAGTTCAAGTTTCTCCATTTTGTTATTTTATTGAAAAATCATTGGGATAAATTTTTACAATTTTTACCAACAGTTCATCAATGACTAAGAAATTATTAATGTCTTACTGATGTTTGGTTGTGAACATTAAAATATTATATCTGAATTTAATTCTTAAAAATTAATAAGACGAGACCAAACATCTTTCATTTGTAACAGTTTATCTAAAGGTGCTTTATATACAGATGTAAGACTAATTTCTTTTGTTTCATATATTGTTTACATTTTGTTTAATATATTGTATAATTATGGTTTTCAGTTTAATTAGAATTAATCAAAACTAAAGCATTGAGTTAAAACAGTAATTTATCAACATAAGTTAAATCGATGTATATTATATTTTTAATTAGGATATTTTTATACATTTATTTTAAACATAACAGCTTTGTATATAAACATATGTATTTAATAAATGTTTATTATAAAAACATACCTTTTAATATACATCTGAAAAGGAACTGATCTCAGTCATTGCAAAAGCTTTGTTTGAACCCATTTATTAAATTTCAAAATGTTACCCAAACCATTGTTTTTAGGCTTAGATTTGGGTCTTGTTCTGTAAATGTATTTTATTATTTCTCTTCTAGTGGGTGGGATGTAGCCCAGTGGTAAAGCATCCGTTTGATGGGAGGTCAGTCTGGGCTATTTCTCATCACAGCCAGTGCATTACGACTGGTATATCAAAGGCCATGGTATGTGGTATTCTGTTCATATGGTTAAGGACCACACAGATATTGAGAGAGGAAACCTGCTACCGCCACTTCATGGGCTACTCTTTTTGATTAGCAGCAAGGGATCTTTTATATGCACCATCCCAAAGAAAGGATACCACAGCCTTTGATATACCAGCTGTGCTTATAAAAACTTCAGAGTGCTCCAATCTCTTATGACAACACACCAGTAGTGTATACTATTAAAGTCTTATAGTCTTATTAGTCTAAAATGCAAAAGTTTTATAAGCAAAATAAAGAAAATCTCAGATTTTTGTGTTCTCGGAAATACTTCAGCTGTTTTAAGTATTTAAAAAAGCTAATAATAAATAATTAAAATAAATAAATAATATTATCTCTGTCCAAACTGTGTAATCCAGATTTAAGCTATTTTCAGATTAATGTGTAAACTGTTAATCACAGTGTCTCTTTCAGTGACAATAGCTTGAATGAAATCTGTATAATCCAGCACACTGTGCATTCCAGCACATTTCGTTAGTCCCACCTGAATTTCAGTTAAAACACTGCTGCTTCTTTTTACCCATAATAGTGAACCAGTCAAAGCCTGAGTTTTTAAAACTCCTGTGGCATTCCTGCTATTTTAGAGGGTTTTTTTAGCCATGTTATAACAAGTTTAAAAATTCTAGTGATATTATTTTTACAGATACCATTAATATTTTCATTTTGATAGCTTCATTGTTAGTTGAACAGGCTATCTTTATTGAAGGACTCTTTGTGTCAGCATATTAGAATTTTGTTATCCATGTTCTGTAAACATGTTACTGGAGATGTGCCTTATTTATTTATTTGTTTAATTTGTCAAACCACTAAAATGTGTAAAACCAAAAAATTTAATGTAAAAATCAGATTTGTTTTTAACAAGTATGATGTTGTACTTTTGATTTTTTTAATAATTTTACATTAATATACACATGTATTTAATCAGCAGTTTAATCAGTGATAATGCCTTTACACTTGATTATGTATGCATTTGTACCATTTTTACTTTTTTATAATAAAGTTATCTTTGTAAGCAGTGTGAAATGGACAGGGTAATGAAGAAAGATTATTAAGAGCTGCTAAAATAATTTGTTCAGCTATGTTACAAAAGTATTATTATGTAATATAATGATTGTTTATTCAAATATGTTTGGTGCTTTGCCCAGATTAAAATGTTACAGCAGTAAATTAATGCAAAAACTTGTTGGATGGGGGAAAAGCTAATATAGAGAGTCAAATTAAAAACTTCACAATCGTTTCATCTTGGCTAATTAGCAAATACGACACAAGAATGTGTTGAGGTATTTTTTTAATTATATGACGTCCAAAGAAAGAATAGGAAAAAATCTTGTTGAAATCACAGGTTCAGTAGCGTGTACCCACATCTGCAAGGCAACACCTCCTCTTGGACTTTCTGACATGTGTAAATACTGCATTAGGGATACAGCGCCAGTGTTCTACTAATTAGGCACCAAGTTCCTGCAAAGTCTGTGGAGAGTCCACCATGTTGTCTCCAGACCCTCTTCCTACCATCAGCAAATTGCAGTGTGAATCTGATTCATAGGTAAACATGACTCTTTTTCCATTCCCACCTAGTCCATCGCAAGTGGCATTGTGCCCACAGTTGACATTGATGTCGATGAGATTGGGTCGAATATATGGGCGCCATGTGTGGAGGTGAGCTGTTTGCAGCGGATTTGGGATTGTTTGCGTGGACACCCAATGTCTGTCTTCTGTTTGTGATGATCAGTTGTGATGTGCGTTTGTGGTACTCATGTCTGCAGATAATAAATTGCCAGTCGACTGCAACCCAAGGCCCTTGCAATGTCCATTACATGCAACCCAACGCCCTTGCAATGTGTGGCATGGCATCGAAACGCGTTGTAACAAATATCGTTTTAATGTTTTTTTTCTTTGTGCGACTACTGTGAGCAAGTAACAATGAAAATATGTGTGCTATTGTAGTCACGTGACCAGTGACACATGCAAAACCACTTTTGTCTCAATGGTGCCACACACATGCTATAGATCGGGTCACTTGGACTTCAAATGGCACGTAGACTGCCATTACAATATTTATTCCTGAAAAATACCTGCTTTCAACACTCACTTCCTTTATTCAAATTTTAGATTGTGAAGTCTTTAATTTGACTCTGTATACAATGTAGTTGGCATTTATTAAATATTTGAGTTGTTAATCATCCTATGAACATGAAAACAAAACCTGCATATTATTTTTATCTGAAACTTCATTTATTTACATTTATTGCAGGATAGTTTCACTATATTTTAGAAATAACTTGCCTTTTTATTTACGAAAAAGTGAATAAACGTCTTAATTTCTTAAGAGTGTTAGAATATTTGTTTCTGTACCAAACAGTGTTCTGTGGATAATGTATATTGCTGTGTATTAGCAGAGTTATGGCACAACAGCAAAATATAAAGGTAGGGTGAAAAAGTTTGATTGGGGGTGGCAGTGACAGTCAAAACCACTTTATAACTCACCATTAAATAAACAACTGTCAAGCTTTCAGAGCTGCCAACACCTAGCCACAAGTGAGAGTAACATTCATGACAAGCTGAGCGTAGCAAAATATATTTGAGCGTAGCATGGCCAAATGTCATAAACAACAGCAAAAGAAAATACCAACTAACCGTGAACACAAATACACATTAACTATTCTGCTAGCATCACATTAGTTCTATTCCGAACTGGTATTTCTGTGTTCATTGCATGCAAGCGTAGCATAACGGAAAACCAATTCTTTGAAAGTTTTATAGTATGCAACAATGGGGTCGGCCTACAGTAAAACTACACGTCTGTTATTGAATACATCTTACTGTAATTGTTTTACAATAGGTCTTAAAATGCAAATTATACTGTGTTGGAATTTTAAAAAGGCCACAGAAATTATTATATTTTTTTTTTTTTGGTTTGTTTAACGACACACTCAACACATTTTAATTACGGTTATATCGGCGTCGGACATATGGTTATGTCGAGAGAAAAAACCCAGTGGTCAGCTGACGGGGATCGATCCTAGACCGACCGCGCATCAGGCGGGCACTGTACCACTGGGCCACGCTGCCCGCTGCCACAGAAATGAGGAATTCAGGTTTTTTGTTACTGTATTCCAAGATTACGTCCAATTTTTGGTGGAATTTTCAAAAAATTGCTAGATTTTTTTCAACCGAGGTCAGGTCATAGGGTTTAACGTGCACATTCAGAGCAAACTGTTGTAGCGCACGCCTGTCATGGGTGCAAGTGCTTGCGAAGCAAGCTCTTCCGTCCAGACAGAAAGTTGGGTGGGGGGAGAGGACCACCTGCACTGGCAGGTGCAAGGGAGCACCAGCAGTCCGACGAAAATCGGTAGCAGGTGGGAGTGGTTGGTGGTGCAATGGAATTTTGAATGGAGCATTAATAAGCCAAAGAGAAAAAGGTGCGCAGTTTGATTTGAGGAAATTTTGACGCGAATTTTTAACAGTCAATCTAAATTGTAAAAAAAAGCATTCGAGCTAGCATAGGTTTTGACTTAACAGTAGTATATCGAAAGAAGCTCGTTTTCAACTGAGCATAGCGATTTGGGTATGAGCGTAGCAGTTGGCAGCTCTGAGCTTTAATGACAATTTAAGGAATTTCAACTGCTGGTCATTTTAACTATGGGAGAAAAAACCCAAAACAAAACAGTGCAGTCTTTGGACATATGTTTATTAAAATTTGAGGATGTCAATGATACATTATTTACTATTTGACATTTTAAATATAAATGTTTCATCACACTTGTTCTAGATAATTGTTCCATGACATGCTTTACAGTCCTTCAGTGTCATAAAACTATTCCTACACAATGCACAGGAATATCTTTATAAAAATCACATCAGAATATTTATTACAGCAGGAATGTTTATGTACCTAAACCATCAATAACAGACCTAGATATTTGTCGAATTGAAATAAAAATCATAAATAGAATGTATTATACACAGGTATATTACAAATATGTATATAAATAATATTATTTTAGTAATATCAAAAATACAAAGTACTATCTTATATAATGCTAACATCCATACATAAATAGAAATATAACGAGTTGATCCATTTAAATAACCATACAGACTAACAATTATCAACACAATTCTTTGATATTAATTCTCTAGACCATGTCTCACTACAAGCATAGATTCAACTAAAAAAAATTAATTATCCTTTCTTGTTCAAATTTCATTTCACATTCTCTAAATCCATTTTAAATCTTGTATGTACATACAATTTCAAACACATAATTTTAAATCTGTACCGATGTTTAAATGGATGTAAGGCTATGTACTAAATGTAAAAATAAATGGACGGAATAAGACACAAGGTATAGGCCTTGGTCAACACCTCAGCATTTGATGAGCTCACCAATTCTTCTGTCTTCGTGTTGCAACTCCTGGGAAGTTAAAAATTATCACAGAAATGCTTGTTGAGTAAGCACTAATCAACAACACAAAGATAAGGCAAAACTACAACTATCAGTTCTAACTATATTTTGCGTGTCATAGCGTATATGTTCCATTTAACAATAACCTGCTCTAATTTTTATCTACACACCACAATAAATAAAATTAAAAACAAAAAGGATGGACGGACGGATTGATAGATACAAAAACAGAAGCCCTGTAGAATCCAAGCATCTACTTGTGATGCTATCGATGAATACTGAAGTTGGATTTCAAACTGAATTATTTTTTAGATGAATATTACAAGCAAAATGTATACAATGTCAGAATTGTCAGTCGTCTTTCAGGGGATGTTGAGACAATTAACCATCTTTCATTTAAAATGAGAACAATTAAATTTATAACAATACTTGATCCAGACGCTGCCTAGTCTGTCCGAGTTGGTCTTTCTTCACAATCCATATTGAACTGCAAATAGGCCCTAACAATAACCATATGCAGTAGGAACTCTCGTCAAAAAAAACATATGGAATGCTTTGTTGGTTAGCTATTCAAGGGAGATCATGATGGTTGTCTTGAACTATGAATCATTAGAATCATTTATTCATATTCCGAAGCGAAGTTACCAATAAGAGGTGACTTAGCACTAGATCAGATCATCGGGTAGAATACTGATTTATGGATCAGTTGTTCTAAAAAGAGAAGCTAAAAAGAACACTCTTTTATGGGTGATGATGGATGCCAGAAGCTGGAAGAGCTAAAGATAAAGGACTTAAATTACATATAATTAAATATTTGTCAGCTACAATGAGATGTCATTTCTAATTATTCAACATTACAGCACTCGTGATCATTGCTGAAAGTTTCCAGATACTGATACTGGCAGTGCTCTTTTCCATCACAAAATAACATTTTAACAATCAATTTTGTGAACTCAAATCTGAAATGTTTAAACAAATGGCATATTTACTTTTTAACACCAAATTTTAGACCAAATATAGTTTTGAAGTGCTAAATGATGAAAAAGAAATGAAAGTATTCTCCAGATGAAGTGACATTAAAAATATGAATCGGTTACAACTTGGGGCTAAATTGAATGAATTTATGTAATGTTGTAAAACTGCAGAAACAGATTTTTTACAGGAACCGTCACATGAGCATACATTGGCAGCATGTAGTGTTTTCTTTTATGACTGCAAATTGCTGGGAATGTAAAACGGTAAACAGGAATCCTCGTTGTAGCTCAATTACTGGAAAGATTAGTTACTCCCATTTTTCAACAATGTTCTGTACAAATGAAATAGAGCTACAAATTTCAGCTATACAGTGTCAAAAAAGTAGGATTACTCTTTCCTTGTTTAAATTATACTCCACCACATGACCAAACAGGAAGCAGAAGACACACTGGAAGATTTTAAGCCCACTCACAGAATGTTGGGATGTTCAGACCAGTCTATTACAATGGGGTGGGGGCAAATGGCAATAGTCTGAGGTCAGGTCAATTTGAAAATAAAAATCTAATACTCGTTATATTGTGCTTTATCTGCCGAATTCTGCTGCACTTCCCAATTGACATCCACACTGCATACCTGGATGAAGCAAAACTGTATACAATACTAATGCATGATTGGCATCAACAGAGTTGTTTCTAAATTCCATGCAATTCCATATGCTGGTGTGACGGTCTCCTAATAAACCTGTCCCTGCAGATCACAACACAGATATTGATCTCATCTACAACTCTTGTCCAGATATTAAAAGCAAATATACTGCTTTTACTACTAAATTAATATTCTACAGAGTTATGGACAGGTTACATGCATGTCGGAGTTTACACACCAAAATCCGAGTGAAGTATTTTGGATAAAACTTAACACCGTCTTAGCACATGGGTGGATTTCAATTACACATGTATTGAATGTCTTCACAGAACATCCTGACTGAAGCTCTTTGGTGTGGTGTTCATCACATCATCGCCCATCGCCAGCAGGCTATTTCTATCTCTATATCGTTCAGGTGATCTCGGTCGACCATACGAACTTAACATAGACATTTCTGAATTTCTGTACCTGCAAACAAAAAACATTACCGAATTAAGAGAGATACAGTGTGTGTTATAAAAATAATTAATAATAAATTGGTTTTTCCTTTTGATATCTTTGCATATTAATTTATAACATTAATAATTTGGATATATAAAACATATTCAAACATAGTACACTATAAATGCAGTTATTACAGGACATTAAAAAACCTGTATTGTATGTGTAAATAATAAAATGTACCTGGGAGGACTACCAGATCGAGATCGTGATCTGGATCGTGACCTTGCTGGACTATATGTTCTCGATGCTCGAGTAGAGCTGGTAAACTCAGATATCAACACGGGTGGAGAAATGCCATGACGTCTCATTTCTTGAACTGCTCGCTCCCTGAAGCAAAACAGAATTTTTTTATTACAATGAGAAAATTTATTTAAAAGAATTCTGTTATATTATTACCTCGGTGCTTATATGTCGGTGAATTACAGCATAGATCACTTGGCTGTTGGACAGTAAGTGGATTCTAATTTTAAAATTTACATATTGTTTTTGTAAAATAGATTATATTTAACTTCATAATATTATTGTTTAGAGACACTCTATTTTAGTATCATTTTTCTTTTTTATTACATTTTTAGGATGTTTATTTCTTTACTTTTTCTACACATAAAAAAAATGCAACAAGATTATATTTAACACAACTTTAAAGAATGCAAAAAAAAAGAGGAAAGAAATTGTGTTCTAATTCTATTTTATTACCAATTTATTCAAATTCACAAATTAAATAGCTTAGAATACTTTCAGTTGTTCCAACTACAAATGTGTTAGCTTCTCCATAAGATGACTTAACCATATGTCTGACGCCATATAACCGTAAATAAAATGTGTTGACTGCGTCGTTAAATAAAACATTTCTTTTTTTCTTTCTTTATAAGATGAGTGCAAAATAGGAAGAATTTTGTTTTCTAAATATTACCTCTCAAATCGTTCATTGGTAAGTTGTCTACGCAACCTCTCCACATCGCCTTCCAGTTCAACATTCCTTGTCCTCAGAGATGCTATCTCTCGACTCTGGCTTTGACTACAAAAGAAGATAGGCAAATATTAGCTAACATTATACAGCAAAACTTAACACAGAATCCTCTAAAACACACTAGCCTAACAAAAGAAAAGTGTCTTTAGCTTAAGTCAGTTGCCAGTGCTATTTACAAATGTAGTAACAGATATTTAAAATAACTTGTAAAATTTTAAAGAAAATGGTTAATTACTTTTATCCATATCCATTTACTAATGGAATGCAAACCAAAAGAATTTCTGACATATATACGTTTTTCCATTCACATAATGTTTTTGTTTAGCTCTTATAAACACAAAGGCAACAAGAAACAAAAATATAAATATTGTCAATAAGGTGCAAGTTAATGGTAAAAAAAGCTGCAATAGCTGAACGAGGGGACTAGTTCAGTGAGGGGTGGGGGTTTTAATACAAAGATAAAATTACATCTATGTGGTTTTCTGATTTCTGTATTCCATGAGGGTATTTACATGCCCTAAATTGGAATTTTATTTCCAAATCATAGTAAAAAAAAGTCAGCTGTGTTACTACACAGACAGATGAACCACCAATTATTACAAATAGGAATATAGTTCTATTCAAACAATAAACAGAAATAAAGTCAACAATAGTCACTTTTCGCACCATCGTACACAATAAATATAACATATCTTACTGTAATTTTACTATATTTCGTAAACGGTACACTTTATTAATCACAAGAATTTGTTCAAACACATTCAGGTGCATTAGTAATGTTTAACAAAAGATTCAATAGCAATTTTACTTTGAAATTTTCCCAGTTTATGGTTATTCAAAGTGATGTCATTGGAATACTGACGTCATTTAAATAAAAAATTAGCTGTATTATTACAATGCTTCTCCACATTAAAATAAAAATTAGTCAACTAACCTTGACCCCTGTCAAATTTCTATAACAAGCAGACAACGCTGTTTACAGATTAGTATTATGATTTTTTTCTCATAATTTTGGACAAAATATTAATTTGAAATTTTACAAGATGAAAGAACTAAAAAGTACCTTTTGTCAAATATATATCACAAAATTATGGTTGTAGATGTTTTATTTATTGTGTACGAAGCCAAAAAAAAAAGGGTCCAAAAAATGACTGTCATCGACCTTAACTATCATGGATTAAAAGCTTGTTGGGTAACCATGTAACCAGTAACCATGTGCTATAAATAGTAGCGCTGAATACAGTATAGTTCCAGCAGTTGAGATGAATACGGAAAAGTGTATTTCATTTTTTTAATTCAGGACTGTATTTATATAGTAAGATTTAATGGGTATGTAATAAAACACAAGACGTACATTCTACTCGTTGATCGACAGCCTGAACAATATCTGACGAGAGATCTATATTTGCCCATACAATACAAGACATACATTTTGCACTCATTGAGTGACAGCCTGAACAATGTTTGACAACAGATCTATATTTACAACAACCCAAGACAACACATACATTTTGCTCTCGTTGAGTGACAGCCTGTCCTTCAACATCTGCACCTCTGCCTCCTTCTCCTGCAGAGACAGCTGGAACTGGAACTCCTTCTCACGGTTGTTCTGGAGCAGACCCTCGAGGTTCTTGTTGTTGCTGCGCTCCGTGTCCTGCTGGTTCTTCAACAGGTTTGCCTCTTGCTGCAGGTCCTCGATCTGGCTCTGAAGCTGCAAGTTACATCACATACAAACCATCAACCAGAGCACACATTTTCGAAGCCATCTTAGCGCAGTGATATTGTAAAACCATCGGGGGCTATGATATGTGTTACAGTAATGCCATGGCTTTTGACAGTTTTACTGTGTTGTAGTGGTAAGAACTTCAAACATATGGGGCCAATCTATGCTTTTGATGTTACTTAAAACCACATTTTTATTCCATAAATATGAAGTTTAATGTCCCCAATTCATTAAAAAACTGTTTACACCTCTGTAACATCTCCCACCCAGAATGAGTTTTAATGGCTCAGTAAGTAGGAGGAAAATAATTACACTGACCTCTATTTCCCCAACAACAAATAATTACCCATTAACCCATTGTGCTAGACAGCCCAGATAGCTGTGGGGTGTGCCTAGGACATCAAGCTAAACCCATAAAACCAAGTTAAAATTAATGAATGCAAAAAAAAACTTATCAGAACAATCAGGTTAAATTTGATGGTGCAGGTAACAGTAAAATGTTACAAATGGAAGGTTTTTTCTTTTTAGTAACTTCACTTATTTAATACTAAAATTTAAACATGAAACACAATGTTAATCCCAGTTTGAACAAAATAAAAAACTAAATTTCAATAACTTCTCTTATATATAATAAAAAAATAAAAAAATAAAACCAGTTTAAATAAAAGAAAACCCCAAGCCAGTTTAACTTTCTCTCTGTTACCTGTTCTCTGTCTAGCTGTGCTGATGTAAGCTGTCTCTGCAGCGTCTCTTTGGTCGCCTCCAGTCGGCTGCAGAGTTCTCGAACTGCCGTCAAGTCCGCAAATACATTCTGCTTTTCATCCTCGGACTGTCGCAGGTTTTCCTCCAGGTTGGCCACAGAACGGGTTAAATTAGACACCTGGATTTCATACGCCTGCTGCACCTGGAGGTGCTATTTGAACAAAACAGAATACAGATTACATATCTTTAATTATAACTTGGAGATCATAATTATATCTCTGGCCTCAAGAATAAAACTGCATTTTTGTTTTTGTTTTATTAACGTCTGGATATTAAGAGCTTCATTTACTTTGAAAATATTGTATTAAACAAAGATGTAGTAGAAATGAAGTCATAAGTATCTCTTAAATAACCAGTACTAAGTTTACTTGCAAGGATTTTTTTTTATTGTGACCTGACTGATTTTGTTATCTGCCTGGTCAACAATACAAAGTGAAAATGCCAAAATGAAGGTTCTGGAACAATGCCATGTTAACTTTTCTCTCATGTATATCTATATATTGGACTGAATCAGTTCTCTAAGTATCACTTGAGAAGCACAGAGAATATACAGATCCAAAAATTAGAAAAAGTGTGTTCATTCAGAATACAATTAGGGCCATTCCATCAAAAAGTAAACCTTAGGGTTGAATTTTCATACCTTTAAGACCCATTTATATTCATCATTGTCCATTT
>JAECMU010182137.1:1979-15624 GCA_016106625.1 Dracogyra subfuscus
TCATGACCTTTGTCACATCCACAAAACTGTGTATGTGTCATTAGTATTGGTAGCTTTGTGTGTCTTTGAAAATGACAGTTGTTTGAATGGGAACAATAAATTGTATTTGAAACTATTTTTTACTGGTACTGTATAATTTAACATCACCAACTGAATATTAAGAGTTCTCAAGTATAGATCTATTACACTCAACACCCAATTAGCTGGTTGAACATGTGGAATTTTACCTAAAATGCTTTCAGGCCTTTGTCTATTCCCGACTCAAACTGTGAGAACAAAGAAATAGCAAGTATAATCGTAAATAATTTTAAAGTCACATATGAACAAGTGTCTTTTTAGATGTATTAAACAAAAGAAAAGAAGCATACACATATATATTTAGTAATGAGCACTGCCTAAAAATCCACATAAAACTGTTGGGCACTTTACCGTAAATATTTGTGCGGCTTATAAAGCGGTGCGTGTTATATATGAATTGGTCATGTAACGTGTTAAAACAGTGTTGAGGGTTATTCATTTTGTACACCGCAAAATATGTTAACAAGAATACAATTTTCCCATGATGGTGGTACAAGGTCTTGCCCACCATGGTGCATGTTAGTAGTACATGGTACATGTTCTTGTAGCAGGCAGACTATAGATTTAAAATTAAATCAGTCTAACGGTAGCTGTAAAGGTACTCCAAGATGGGGCTATGTATTGGCATGTTTTAATAGTCACGAAATTAATATTATTGGTCATTTTGTCTGACACTAGGTAAAGTCACTAGAATGCTATTGCGTTTGTTATTAATAGACCGATTGAGTCTGAAAGAAGTTATAGAAGTGTTAACTCTGTGGAGAATCTGTAATTGACCGACTTATGGTTTGGAATAGTAGTGAGAGAGATTTCCATGAC
This sequence comes from Dracogyra subfuscus, assembly GCA_016106625.1. Taxonomy (NCBI): domain Eukaryota; kingdom Metazoa; phylum Mollusca; class Gastropoda; order Neomphalida; family Peltospiridae; genus Dracogyra; species Dracogyra subfuscus. Next base: position 2,877 of record JAECMU010182137.1, read on the forward strand.
ACCCATCTATCATTTTATAAACATATTTTTTTTTCATCAGTGTCATTAAATTACATCCATATTTAATATAATATTTTAAGAAACTACCCATACAAATTTTGTGACATGCTTCATACACCGAATCTCGTGGAGTGACTAATGTCAGGACTTTAAGAATTGCAGCAAGCATCCGTAAATTGTAAATATATATATATGTTGTTGGTGTGCTAAAGCAGAGCATTTTATAACGAATGTGGATGATGGTCGTGAAGGAAATGGCGGGACATGTTGAACCATGGAGAAAAAGCTGGTTAGAATATTACCATCAAGTACCGTACATGACATATATTTAGGTCAGGGATTTCCCACAGTACATTTTTTTAATATTATCCAACACACGTTTGTTTGGATTTTCTGATGAGTGTTTGCATGAATGATTCGTCGTTTATTTTTCATAACTGACAAACGAATGACAAAATAGTTCATGACAAATGTTATGCACTGAATATGGCTAATGAGACAAAATGCTTCATACCCACCCACCCAACCCATCACGGTTTTGAGGCATGTTTTGCTAGAAATCGATAATGAATCATTATAGGCCTACATGTATATTATAATTGACATGTAAATTAAGGGTAACATGATTTAAAAAACCCTCAATGGGTATATATTATTACTGAGATCTGATTAACATGAGGGTAGGTACTTACATGTTAACCTTTGAATGTTATTTTTAAGACCACTAAAGGTCAGTTTGTTTTGTAAAGTGGATTTTGGCCCAGTAATAAACATGTTTGTTAAAACCAAACAACTGGCATAATTTTATGGCTTACATGTTCCTCTTCAAAATGAATCTTGCTTGTCATGTTGAAAAATCACCTTAGAGATAAAAATGAGGTCAAATAGGATCAAATTAGGTCAAAATATGTTTATTGGCTATTTTCACAAAACTGGGGGAAAATAATGATAAAGAACTTTAAGAACAAACAAAATGTTGTTTTTCCTGTTTTTAATAATAGAATCTAAAGCAGATATGAACAGTGGTACATTTTTTCAAGTAGCAAAGCTAGAGGTATATAATTTTGTTAAATATTTTCATGCTTCTATTTTGAATGGTAAAGCATGTTGGTAAACCACTGTCTTTAGCATTGTCTTTAGTTTTAAAAAACGAATGGCGTGATAATAATGAGAGTCAGTATTTTTATAAATGTATATCTAGACGGGCCAAGAAATAAATTTTTTAGTGGTGCCTGTCATGTCAATCAATTTGAGCCTGTCAATCTTGAATTAATGCAGGGCTCTACATTAATTTTTTAAGGCACCTGTCCTGTAGGACATGCAAAAAATAAAACTATCTGTCCCATCAGATATACCACATGTCCTTGAAAAGAACATTGCCACAATATTTTCATGATGTGGTTATATTATTATGCAAAACACAAGTTAATGCTTTGTCAGAAAGAGATAGAAATTAAATTATTTGGCAGATAATTGATGTTATTGTTTTCAATAGGTGCTGGCATTGACAACTAATAATCTATGGTGCGAAATTGTCCGTCTATGTTACCCTAATTAAATGATTTTGCCGTCTACTTTCAATCTTGCTGATGGAAGTATGATGTATGTAGGTCTTATGTTTTTTTATAGATTAAGAAGGGTTGTTTTGTGAGAAACTACTTATGTAAATATACGCCCTGGCCCTTTTCCAGTCAAACAGATGACAGCAACTGACCAATGACTGTGTGCTACAATGTAACATAAAGCCATGTCTTGCCATGAGAAATATCGCGATTGATCTGTTGCATTATGGCATTTTATGGCATATTGGAAGTTACCGAAATATCAACTTCCAACATTGGGACAGAATCAACAAGATCGTGTTCACGCTGAATAAATGCGAACAATTAGCGATATCATTGGATTTTGAAGCATCTGTCCGGTCGGACAGGTGAAATGGAGTATTCACATGTCCTCCGTAAATTCTACCTGTCCCGGACAGGCAGACAATCCTTACTGTCGAGCCCTGTAATGTTGCTATTGTCCTTTATTAATCATGTACTGTTATATTATATCCGTAGAACTACTTTTCATGATGTACATAGTGAAACCCATCTAAACAATACCCATGTTGATATCTCCTGTGGGGGAATATATTTACTAGAATAATGTACTGTAATTCTGCCATAGATTTTATAGTGTGCGGATATCTCCTAGGGCGTATATTTCCAAGGATGTTACAGTACATCAGAGAGAATTGAAAAAACATTTCCTGATTTTGTATTACTTACATGTAATGATTTCACCCATTTGCATCTAGTATTACATATGTTATTACTTCTAGGTTTTTGGTTCACAATCAACTTCCAATCACCTAAACCGTATTATATAATTGATAAAATTCACAATTTGGTTCACACAAAACATAACTCATTAACAAAACAATAAATTGCTTTGAAAACATTTGTCTGGGCATGTATATTTTAAAACAATTCATCGCCACATACATGTATCTCCGACAAATTTGTGCCTTCAGTAAACTCAAAGTTGGCCCTTTTATAATTTTGTGACCTCCCTCCCCATACAAGATCGTGTATCCGCCTCTGTTCCCATAGAGATTAAAACAAGATACAAATAAATGAATAGGTAGGTATGATTCTATGGGTGTGAGGAAATTGTAAACTTGCTTATGTTGGAATGCTTTTTAGACCAGAGGCCTAATTAACTAAACTCTCGCAACTTAGCAATCTCGCAGTGCAATGCTAAAAGACTTGCAAAGAGGATGCTTTGTTGTCTAGCAGATCCTAAGAGACCTTTGTGAATTAGGTCTCAGAACTATTAAGACTTTAAAATGACAAAATGTGTACAAATACAATGCCTCAGCTACAATGGATACTGATTCCTTTCCGTTTCGGTCCACGTTTTATAAACACTGTATAGAGAACTGATTAAAAAAAAAAAAAATATTGTGAGAAATAGATATGTGTATGTTTCCTGTCCTTTGCCCATGATAGACGTGTGCTAAAACAGCTTTCTCTGAATGTGTATGTTAAACCTGATACCATACCATACCATAATATCATGTAATAGATGATTGACAATAAAGATTTGATGTCAATTTTCTTTTTTCATTACTGATTTGAAAAGATTTTGTTGGATGCTTCTTGCATAATTTTCACTAACAAATGTTTCCCTCAAATACATAATTATTTCAATGTCTAATGTGAGGACGGGCATATATTTTTAGTGTGGAGGATATTTTCCCTAGGAAATCTCCCGCTCAAAAGGTATTTTTCCTAAGATTTCCTGTGATACCTGGAGTTTCCTGCAAAATCCAATAAAGTTAATAGTTCTCTATAGTACATTTGTTTTCTTCAAAGTATTGGATTTGTTTTGTTTTGTTTAACGACGCACTCAACACATTATTAGTACGGTTATATCGGCGTTGGACATATGATTATGTCGAGAAAAAAACCCAGTGGGTAGCTGACGGGTATCGATCCTAGACCGACCGCTCATCAGGCGGGCACTGTACCACTGGGCTATGCTGCCCGCTCAAAGTATTGGAAGGCATACACAAATTAATTTAAATATAAAATAAAGAATAGCTAACTTTGTTGTAAACAGATTAAATTTGTAAAATGTGAAATATTATGTAATGTGCGTATCCATTGCAGCCCTCGAAATTCGCGGCGGCAATCGGCAATGCCGTCACAAAAGCTATCGCAAACTTGGTTTGCGACAGCATTTCATTGCCATCGCAAATCTGTGAGTGGTGAAAAGTCTGTAGGCATTTCTTTCTGAACTTTGTCCAATTACAGATCCCATAGAGAAGCTTAAATTTGTTATCGTGTGTAGCTCAGTTTCCTTAAGTAATATAAATTGTGTTTTTTCCCAGTATAAAAACTTACGAAAGTAAAGTTGAGATGTTATGTTTTAGCATATTATTACAGCAGTGGATCATATATGAATAATTTTGACAGCATTATCTTTTCTTTAAAATTGCAGTCGTAGTGCCGTTGCAAAATTGATTTGCGATGGCACCTAACTGCCGTAGCAAATTTGTCCGAATTTCAAGGGCTGCATTGTTAATCAACCATCCGTGTAGGATTCATTATACATGTATGTGCCATACTAATATTAGACATTGTCTCCTTGTTTATCACATTCCTCTCTTATATTTGTTTATTTCAGATTGGTTGTTGAAACAATATTCAGATAATAGATAAATATTTAATGTTGACGGTATGCTTCTTTGACAGCCTCAGTTGCAAATATTTTTTGCTCGTTTTAAATGGTCACGTTTACCAAGTGTTATTGTTAATGTTGTTAAATATAAATAGCATTTTATGCAGGGTTTGCGATGACATATAAATAATTTGCCTTCACTGATTTGCACTTTTTAAACTCAGGCTCATAACTAATTGACTCACAGTATTTTTAACTTTCTAGTAGTTTAGTACATTTGCCGATATTTTCAACATTAATGTAATTTTACTCACATTCAAAATACTATTTATTTGTACTTTAATTCACTATCAAAATTTAAACTTTATTTCAGAAATATTTATTTTAAGTTCTGATATTCCATCACATCCGAAGTGTTCCTGATTTACCATCAATCATTAACGGTCTGCTATAATTACAGATTTTATTTTATTATGTCATTGTAACCTTAAAACATACATGACATTTATAATACTTTATTACATGTATACTGAACAAAATAAGAAGCTTCCACTAACTTTACTTGAACATAACTTGATGAAAACAAACCGGGGGGAAAATTGTTATATATGCGTTTACAGAGTGTTCCATGATGCATCATTTGGTGCAAAAATCATGGCCATAGGTTAATAAAAACTGGGAGAAATTTCTTAGTAACAGGTGTGACCACCTCTTGAATTGACCACTGCAGTGCATCGCAGGCGCATAGAATTGACTAAAGCATTGATTTCTGCCTGTGGAATATTGTTCCATTCCTGAATGAGTGCTTGATGAAGTTCGTTGACATTAGCGGGTGGGTTGTGATGACGCCTCAATTGTCTGTCCAGACTATCCCAGACATGCTCGATGGGGTTAATTCACTAAACTCTCGCAACTTTGCGATCTCGCAGTGCAATGCTAAATACTTGCGAAGAGGATGCTTTGTTGTCTAGCAGAGCCTAAGAGAGCTTTGTGATTAAGGCCCTAGGACTTGTAACGGGCCAGTCATCAATGCAATCAATGTTATTTGTCCTAAGAAAGTTTACAGTGTCTCTTGCTGTATGGGAGGTGACTTTATCATGCTGAAAAATTGTGATGTTGGCATTGTTATGGCACAGAGGAATAATGTGATGAGCGAGAATGTCATCGAGGTAACGTTGAGCATTTAAGGGGTCATCCATTTAGTACGTACGCATTTTGGGGGGGGGTGGGGGGTTGAAATTTAAGAGCCATTTTGCGTATGCTTGCGTACGGCGGGGGGTGTGTGTGTTATTAGGGTAAAATTTAAAAATATATATATAGTTAATTTGATTATTTACTGACGTTCTAGATCGTCGGCGCCTGTTTTGTTCGCCGTACTAACCATTTGCGTCATTCCACTGCATGACCTTTGTGTCATTTGATGCACGCATGCATGGCCAAGAAAATGGCCTCCGGTAGTGCTAATTATGACAAATATTCCCAACTTTTGAAATGTATTAAATGTGTAAAACCAAATAAGGAGGCAGGCGAGGCAGTCCTATTGTTTATCAATATTTTGTTGTCATGTGCCCCAAAAGGTTGTACCTACTGGTACTAAGTTCCGACTTTTAGGTTTATAGTTCCGAGTTAGTTCCAGTTTTATAGTTTTGTGATTAAATCATTAAACATGAATTGAATTTTTTTGTAATTAAAACAGAGCAGACGTTCTGGTTTATAATACATTGAGAAACATTTTATTCGTCGTCAAGCGTTGTTTCATACATTTGTACAATGAGCAGTATTCATTAATTATAGTATGCCATGATGACATCGACAGTAGCATTGTCTACATTTACTGGTACTGACTGACGATCTTTTGCGTATGTACGCAAGGGGGTATGGGCACTGGCGTACGCATGCGTACGGAGGGGGGAGGGGGTGCAAAAAATCGGAAAATTATGCGTACGTACTAAATGGATGACCCCTAAATTGTCTTCAATGATGACTAGTGGTGAACAATAACCATGGGCAGTGGCTGCCCAGATTATGACAGAACCCACCCCCGAAATGATCTCGTTCAAGAACACAAAACAGTCAGCATCATAGTTTTCATTTCTTTTACGGTAGATGCGCACCCTGCCATCACCACGTTGTAAAGAAATTTGGATTCATCTGAAAAAAGAATGGTATTCCACCGTCGCCAATCCAACAAGTGTGTACATGTGCCCAATTAAGACGATTTAGACGATGACGTTGCGTTAAAACGCATTCGACGTAAGGACATCATGCATGTAAACTATTCTCCCACAGACTAGATTAGGAACAGTTTCGGTTCGGTTATTATGAAGTCCAGGTGTGTTAACAGCAGTAGCAGTGGCAGTTTGGAATCGATTGCGCAAATGCGTGTTCATGATATAGCCGTCTTGACCACGCATTGTAACACGCAGACGTCCACCACGTGGTAAGTCGTTAGTGCTTCCTGTCGTTTGAAATCTTACGCAAAGATTTCGTATTGCTCGACTTGAACTCCCAACATGCCTTGCAACGTCTTCTGTCAACATGCCAGCATCAAGCATACCAATCGTCCATTTGCGTAAATTATTGGATATTCTTGGCATGCTAAAATGCTATAATGTAAAAAAAAACATTAATCTTTTTACAAATTTTGAAGCGTTTTCGTTCACTTGACAACATTGTCAGTAAGACAAGTAAAACAAATTGACCGAATACTATACGGAACATGTCGAACCATGCGTGCACGTGCAAATTGAATTTCACATTGTCAATGATTAACAGCTGAAGTGTTTGCTTGTTGATTCTTCCACTGTTTTTATTTATGATATTTTTGTTATTTGCCTCTGAGCACCTGCTATGAATAGAGTCAAATAGTAAATACTTCATAAATACAAGACAAGTAAAACAAATTGACCGAATACTACACGGGACATGTCGAACCATGCGTGCACGTGCAAATTGAATTTCATGTTGTCATTGATTAACAGTACAAAAATAATCGATAAAATTCATGAATCCTGATAATACAGCTCACGGCTAATACTACCTATATAATTTCATTGTACAATGAATTCTTTAACACAACAAATACTATATGTACAAATCGGAAGTTTTTTTTGTTGTTCAGTTTATATATTTTTGATAGTGGTATATCATTCGTACATGGTATTTGAGGTATTCGTACATATGGTATTTCAAATTAATGAACTATTCAAGAATATTTTCACTCTTATTCAGATTGTTTCTGCCAGAAATGGGGTTTTTGGGTATGGCACTATGGAACTGAATACAATCACAGTCAATAGGGGCTATTGGGGGCCTCCTCCACAAAGAAAATAGGTTACATTTAGGGTTAGGCTTTAGAAAATCATACAATAATGATAAAAGTCATTAATTTTGTCAAAATGTTAACTTTAAAAAATTACAATTTGGGTATTGTGCCATACCCATTTAATCCTCTGGCAGAAACACTGCTGCCTTTCAGTTATTGTCTATCCAAAATGTATTTCTTCTTGTTGTTTTAGTCTTATTAGTCCCCTCCAGTTGGACTGGTATGTTTCATCACCGTCCTTCTGTCTGTCTGTCGGTCTGGCCATCTATCTGTCCCACAAAGAGTTTTCCGGTTGTTGTCTTTTGGAATGCCTTGAGATATTAACCTGAAATTTTGTGTATATCTTTATTATATTTAATTGAACTTGGGCAATCCAGAAGTTAGTTTTTAGGACTTCCTTTTCCAAAAGGCCTTCAGATAATTTTTGACTTTGCAGGTTTTCTACATGACTATATTATTATTAGAATTAAAATAATTTAACATCCTGTAGCTTATGATGAATAAATCAATTTGCTCTAATGAGTGTCATTAATAAACAAAACAAACTTTAATAATCTGTATACCGTGTGAATGAGCATGTTGTATTACTGGAGTACATGTATATAGAGTTTCAGTTAAAAAGTACACAGTAAATATGGGTTATAGAGCAGATAATTGAAAAATATGTCATAGATAAGAACCTGACTACTGATTTTATGACTCAATATAAATTAGTGGAGTATATTTATGAACATACACAGAAAAACTGAACATCTAAATCTTTAAGTTATTATTAAGTGCCTGTTATTGTAATGCATTAGCCATGCAGGTAAGATATAATTTCTCAAGTTCTGATGTCTTAAATTTGTCACACAACTAAGCTGAAGTGTTTGCTTGTTGATTCTTCCACTGTTTTTATTTCTGGTATTTTTGTTATTTGCCTCTGAGCACCTGCTATGAATAGAGTCAAATAGTAAATACTTCATAAATACTAGCTCCATCTTTCACTTGAGCCTGTTATAAGCTGATGGAGAAAAAAAAGGAGAAATAAACAAAGGTCCAGACATTCCAGCCTTAGGACAACATTAGCCTAGCAAACACAGGCCCTTGGTCTCCAATTGATGCATTTATCTGAATGCAGTGGCACAACGTAAAGCAGAGGTTTTCTTGTTGTGATCATCCTATGAGGGCTTGTTTACCATTTGATGGTGATGTTTCCATGCATTTACCACCTCACATCTTAAATAGAGTAGTCTCCCAGTCTGATCTGCTCTTTTGTTGTTACAAGATACCGGACAGATTTTCTCATGTTACTTTCTTGTGACAATTCAGCCAGTGTTATCAAAGTGATAATTAAACCTAATCAATGGATGTAAACAAAGATAAAACAGTATGTTACACCCAGGATCAAAATCAGATACATGCCAGGCAAACATGTAAGTTGTGATTGCATGTTGTTCTTTCATTCAGTGTTGCTATTTTCTCCATGCACAGTGGGTGGGATCTGCCTAAGTCAGGAGAGTGCTCACCCTAAGTGCTTGCGTCATAGGATCGATCCCCCTTAGTGGACCTGGTCTCCGATTTATTTACCCTGATTTAATACTAATAGATCCCTTATTGCTAACAGAAAGATGTCACAGGTTTTCTATATCAAATGTTTGAATTAATGTGCATTAGCGGGCAGCATGGCCCAGTGGTAGAGTGCCCGCCTGATGCGCGGTCGGTCTAGGATCGATCCCCGTCAGCTGACCACTGGGGTTTTTTCTCGACATAACCATATGTCCGACGCTGATATAACCGTAATTAAAATGTGTTGAGTGCGTCGTTAAACAAACCACAAAAAAATAATTAAAAAAAATAATGTGCATTAGTGGTAGTGTGAAACAAAACAAACTTCAACTATAGTCACTAATAAATTTCATGACTCAAATCCTTGGACATGTTTTGTCTGTACAGCAGGTTTTAATGAAAAGAACCAAGTTGTACGTGGGGTTTTGTAGGTGAGTTGTATTTACCCAACTGATAATAATGTTTAAATTAAGAACTCTGTTAAGTGTAGTTATGTACATAATAAAAATCTTACTGGACCTTCTAAAATTCAACTAGCCGTCCAATCATCACATTGGAATTGAACTGCACAGCTTATATTAAAACTAGGCTGTTTTCTTATTGAATAATAACTGTTTGTGTTTTGCGATGAATTGACGTTTAACTTCATAATGAATAAAGTAAAAATTCATATAAAAACATGTTATTAAGTTTTAATTGAAAGAAATCCAGTATAAATACACGTTTTTGTACAAAGTACCATTAAATTAAACATTATATCTCATTTTCAATAGAGGGTAAAAGATAATACAGTAGAAACAGACTAAATGTAAATGTAGAACTGTGTGTGCTTTAGTAAACTAGTCTGGGAGTGGCAGTCCTCTTTGTAGTGATGCAAGAGAGGTGAAATTCCCAGTAAATGATTTCCTAGATAGAGATCCACGGAATCATCCACTGTTTTGCCAAATGCTCATTTGACTGTTTTGTGCAGAGATGTACGGCCCTGATCATGTATTATGGTTATGTCATTCAGATTACCTTGGATGTTCCATCAATTGCCTTAAAACTTGTATCATTAAAAAAAAAAGTTAACCTATGCAGTTTGATGGTAATTTGAAAAAAAAAAAGTTTTAATTTACACTGCGATTTTACCCCCAATAAAATGTTATTTGGGTCTGTATGAGTTTAAAACATTATAAATTAATATATTTTTATTTAAATTTTATCATTATTAATTATGTTGGCGCTGTCAATAGAACATGTTCTAAACTTCTATGTCTTCTGCTGCCAGATCTGTAGTTCATGCCAATATGGTGTGTTTTGTCATATTCAGTTCAGTATTGGTGTTTCTTTTTTAACTAGTACCATACTTGCCAGACACTAAAATTGATGATCGCCCAACGGACTACCTTTGTAAAATTCTTAGTCACCCTTTTTTTAACCCTGATATTTCAGATAGTGATTTCTTTCATGGTGTAAAGTTTGGTTTGGCTATTGAATGTCAAACATTTGGTGATTCTGGTACATCTTCTTAGAAGTTAGAGAGAAGAAACCCAGTAAATATTAGCAGCAAGGGATCTTCCCACAGGGCAGCACATACCATGGCCTTTGATATGCCAGTCATGGAACACTGGTCACAACGTTTGGGGAAGGGGGAGGTGATTCGAGAATGAATCCATTGAGGGATTCAATTTTAAGAGAAGCACCTCAGGTAAGCGCTTTACAGGAATAACATAATACATTCATGACTGACATTAATTACACACTAATTATAGATTTGATTTCATGACAAGCACCTCAGGTGAGTGCTTTACAGGAATAACATAATACATTCATGACTGACATTAATAACACTAATTATAGATTTGATTTCAAGACAAGCACCTCAGGTGAGTGCTTTACAGGAAGAACTTAATATGTTCATGACTGACATTAATAACACACTAGTTATAGATTTTATTTCAAGCCAAGCACCTCAGGTGAGTGCTTTACAGGAATAACTTAATACGTTCATGACTGACATTAATAACACACTAGTTATAGATTTTATTTCAAGCCAAGCACCTCAGGTGAGTGCTTTACAGGAAGAACTTAATACATTCATGACTGACATGAATAACACACTAGTTGTAGATTTGATTTCAAGACAAGCACCTCAGGTGAGTGCTTTACAGGAACTTAATACATTCATGACTGACATTAATAACACACTAATTATAGATTTGATTTCAAGACAAGCACCTCAGGTGAGTGCTTTACAGGAAGAACTTAATCCCATGCATGACTAACATTAATAACACACTAGTTGTAGATTTTGTTTTTAAAATAAGAATGTCATACATAAATAGGTCAAGCCACTCATGACATGAAATATGCAGTATCGCTAAAAGTTATTTATTTCTGAGCTGATTACACACAAAAATAGTAATGTTTTATATTTTTATTTCCAAAACATTTGTACTTTTCTTATTATTCAAAGCAATCTGAAATTATGAACAAAAAACCCCACATTTTTGTAGGAGGATGGGACGGACTATATGAACTTTAGTGTGTGACCAAATTGTCAAAAACCTGAAAGAGGCACACTAGAAAAGTGCACTGGGAACAGAGTTCCTAAATAAATATTTGGAATACCGAGGAGTTCTGAACACCTCAGCCAATGGAAATAATACTCTTTTCGATTAGCAGCAAGGGATTTTTTATATGCACTATCCCACACAGGATAGCACATACCATGGCCTTTCATATACCAGTTGTGGTACACTGGCTGGCATGAGAAATAGCCCAGTGGGCCCACTGAGTGGGATCGATCCCAAAATGTCCGCGCAACTGGGCTATGTCCCGCTCTGTATGACATAACAAAGTAAGAGGTCTTCTGGCTTCACATGTGGAGGTTGTTGGGGTTTCTTTCGGAGACAAGAGGCTTTTCTCACTAGGTTGCTGAACTCTTCTTGTCTTTGAAGCAACAGTCTACTGTCAACCAATGTCACTGGAGCACTTAGGTTTGTTGGGCAAACAGTGTCACTGGAGTACTTAGGTTTGTTGGGCGACAGTGTCACTGGAATATTGAGTTTGTTGGGCGACAATGTCACTGGAGTACTTGGGTTTGTTGTGAGGAAAGGAAATCGAGGGAAATATTTTATTTAACGGCACACTCAAAACATTATATTTACGGTTATATGGCATCAAAGATATGGTTAAGGACCACACAGATATTGAGAGAGGAAACCTGCTGTCACCACTTCATGAGCTATTCTTTTTGATTAGCAGCAAGGGATCTTTTATGTGCACCATACCACAGACTTTGATATACCAGTCATGGTGCACTATCTGGAACGAGAAACAGTCCAATGAGCCCACTGCCGGGGATCGATCCCAAACCGACCAATCATCAAGTAGGGGTGTTGATTTTCCACTTATAAAAATTGTTACTTTTCCGCTTATGAAAATTGCCAATTCCGCTTAAAAAATATATTTTCCGTTTACTAAACTAAAATTCTGTTTTATATCTTCAGAAATAGTCAGGTAAGGCTTTGGACTGCTATGCATTTAAAGTGGTATTTAATACACATTCTTCCTTGATATAAAGAAGTAGATTGATTATTTATTTAATACAATGGTACAAATACAACAGCTATTCTATATAAAGGGTGAAGCCAAATTTTTCTTGATTCAGTCATCTTTCATCAGGATTCAAGATTACTGCCAAATTCAGGTATTCTGAAAAGA